>JADLZK010011090.1:0-287688 GCA_015847255.1 Hyparrhenia diplandra
CTAGAATTTGTCTAGCTCTAATCATGGAGATCTTGACTTCTCTAACCTATAATGAATTCTACTAATAAATTAGAATGAATTAGGGTTTTAGGAGTAGCTCTACCCCCGCTCATATAGCCTCCTAGGATGAATCTCCCCGTTGGATCAAAACCGATTTGATTGGACGGCCTAGATTTGATCTCAAGGTCGGTTGTGAGAGAAGATTCCGTAAGCCGGACACGTGGCGCCCACGTGGCACGACGCCCGGCCCCCATGCTTCGACATGTGGGCCCCACCTTGCACGAGGTGTCCTCTTTTTGTCTTTTTAGGTCCTTGGAATTTCTACTAATCCTTCGTTTTTTTGGTCCTTTTCTCCCGTTTCTCTATTTCTCCATTTTTCGACTCTTTTCCTGATTTTTCCCCGCAAAACCGGCATGCAACAAAACTCGTGGAATTCATTAAAAATAATAGTATTTTAGTAGCATCGATCTTTGATTGATAGCATATTTAATAAGTAATTTTTGATGTTATCTACCATCAATAAGTTCCCTTACACTTAGACTTTTTACTCGTCTCGAGAAAAGGATGGTTTACTTTTAGACTCAACTTAAGATCAAGACATCAAACATTAATGTTCCTTAATCTTTCCTGCATCAAGGATTCAAAGTGTCTACCACAAAACTTTAAAGGGCGGCCGAGAAATGTAACAACCTCGAAACAGATCACCTTCCTGTCTTTAGTCAAGTCAACTGGAGTTTTTGTAATAGTTTTAAAAAGAAATCATAGCATACCTTCTCTTGTAAGTGATACTCTCAATCACTCTATATATGTAGTATTTTTGGATCCTTACCAAGGCATTATAGTCGTCTCAATTAACAGGCTTATATGGAGTTTATGTGATATGTCAAGGAATAGCATACTTACTTTATATATATTGTTAAGTCAAAACTCAGATCTTATGCAGGATTCTTTCATAATTAAGATCAAGAAGTGCAATGTGTGTGGATATATAGCGGCTAATCCTAATTCTACTATGCTCAAAGAAACTTATCTCTCTTCTTTGAATATTCAAAACATTTAAGAACAAGGACCATGGGCTATCTTTTCTTTTTCTTTCTTTCTTTTTCATTTTTTTATATTCAGAGAGGCGGGCATCTATGTACCCATTGTTTTAATTACGGACACTTGTCCATTTTTTTTCTCTCTTTTATTTTTGCACAGCCCATGCCTGTTCTTTTATTGCAACAAACTTAATAACAAAGAGATATGACAGAATGAGCAAAATATTTTTGCATCTATTCCTGTAAGAACATATTTTTTTTGGATGAAAAGAAGCATGTTTTTGCGTACTCTCAGTGTGTAAGAGCAGCATATATATCTGGGTGTATGTGCTCTTGATCTCAAAAAATATGATAAACCACACTACAAGGGTCACAAGTTTTGAAACAACTCAACACAAAATAAACAGCTTATGAGCTGTGCTCTTTAAATAATTATTAATCTTTATAGCTCTGGTAGGACATGACAATTATCACACAGGAGAAGTGTAGCTATTAATTTTAAGCATTTAAAATAAAATTCTCCAGTAACAAGATGTTAAGATTCAGGTTCTCATTATTCTGCTATATCATATTCACAACAACTTAAGTAATATGGGGTCCCTAATAAATTTAGTTCCCAACAGCAATAAGATTTTCAGGAAACATTATGTGAGTCTATCACTTAAGTTATGACTAAAATAAATTATTTTGTCTCAATTAATGTTTGTATTAATTTATCAGTTAAAATTAAATTGAAACAACCTAAGTAAAGAATTAAACAGGATAAGTTTAAAAACATCAAAGCATAAATATATTTTTATCACCACAAGTATGATTCTAAATAATATTAACGCAATAATTAATTAATCAGCTTAAACATAAAGTAGAAAGTGTTTGGAATTTATAACCTGACTGTAGACGGTGCTGTTGCGTTTCTCCCCCACACTTGTCTCTTTTGTCTATCTCTTTTTTCTCTGCAAAACATGTGGAGACAAACGCATATCAAAAAACAAACAATAGAGAGATATAGTAAATAATAATCTTCATAATAAAATTTAAAAACTGTAAAGATAAAATTAAAACTCAATCAAAACTTTATTTATTATTGGTTTGACTCAATCACACACTGACTCGACCAAACACTCTCAATCAAATAGAAATTTAAATACTCTAATATAGAGACTCTCACACTTATTTATTTAACTCTAACGATAACTAAGGCTTTAGTCATGTAAAGCCTAAGACGTCGTAGATTAGCTCTACATGCTCTCTATGGAGTTTTACTCGCTTGATGGTCTTCATCAGCATCTCGTGCAGAGTGTGGACAATTTCAGCTTGGGCGGTGCCGGTCTTGATAGCCATCTTGAGGTTATCATTAACCATGTCGACCCTCTCATCGACCATTGCCACCGTCTTCCTAAAATGCTTTACTGGCTCTAATGGGCCTTGCTCTGGAGCTGCCCTCTTCTAGTTCTGTTCTGGAGCTAATAAGCGGGTGATGTACTACACCTTTCCTGGAGGAGCGTACGTCCCTTCTTGAATTGGTTGCAGGAGTGCTGTCACAATCTTGCACTGGACACCTCTTCAGATGTCCTCCTTCGAGCTTGAGTAGGCCTAGGTGCTGGCCTAGCTCCCTCTGAGATAACGATGTTATTTCTCCTCCGTCTAGGAATGCGAATAGGCTCGTTGAGCCTAGCTTGACGGAAGAATTGCCTTGCTTGTTCAAGACGCTCTTGACTGAACTGAAAGCTAGGTTGCCTAGAACCACTAGGTTCCATGGCTGGGATGGCTAGGACAGGCCTCCTAGGTGTAGGCACAAGATCCGTGTTTAATAAAATTTCAATTAGAGAACCCTCTCAACAAAAAGTCGAGTAGGCTCAAATGAGATGAGATGAGATGGAGGGGGTGGTCTAGGCACGTATATATAGCCGGGAGGATGGCTCTGGCTCCCTAAAAATAGATCCCCGCGAAGGAAACCTAGATCGGGACTCGCATAAATTCCCACAACAAGAATAAATAGATAAAGATACGAGAAAAAGTCGGTGCGAATGGCCACGTGGGACAGCCGCCCGCCCCCACAGGCACAGCCGCCTAGCCCCACCTCGGGCCCATTTGCCACGAAAATTTTTCTATTGTTTATTTGACCGATATATGTCCCATAATTTTTATTAATCATTTTAATTTGTAACGGAGAATAAATCCTAAGCAATCATGGCAAAATGCAAAAATCCAGACTATCAACTACTGCAGAAGGAATATCAGGCTCAAAAAAAAATTAAGACGATGACCATTTACCTTGAATAACGCACCTTCGCTGGTTTGAAGAGTTACCGCTCCATGTGATGATGAATTCACCACCGTGAATGGTCCTTCCCATTTACTCGAAGCTTTCCGTTCGAATAATTTGACCCTCGAATTAAAAAAAGAAATACCTTATCTCCGGGTGTAAACTCCTTCTTCTTGATTCTCTTATCATGCCATCTCTTAGTTCTTTGTTTGTAGATCTTTGAATTGTGATAAGCCTTCTCTCTCCATTCTTCTAATTCTGATAATTGCATTTTTCTCTTTTCTCCTGCGGCTTCAAGATCCATGTTCCACCGCTTGATAGCCCAATGTGCCTTGAATTCTAGCTCCACGTGTAAATGACAAGTCTTTCCGTAGACCAACCTGATATGGTGACATACCCAAAGGTGTCTTGTATGTTGTTCTATAAGCCCAAAGTGCTTCAGGTAGTCGATCTCTCCACACAGTTCCCATCTCGTTCACTGTTTTCTGTAATATGTTCTTGATTTGTTTATTCGACATCTCTGCTTGGCCACTTGTCTGAGGATGGTATGGTGTAGCAATATTATGTCGAATTCCATGCTTCCTTAGGTATTCATGGAACTTTGTATCAGTGAAATGTGTTCCTCCATCACTTATTACTATCCTTGGAACTCCAAATCTCGGAAATATTACTTCTTCAAACATCTTTCTTGAAGTCTTTGAATTGGCCTTCTTTGCATGGCATAGCTTCAACCCACTTGGAAACATAATCAAATCCGCCACCAAAATGTATTCGTAGTTCTTCGATTGGGGGAAGGTCCCATGTAGTCGATTCCACATACGTCAAAAGCTTGATCGTAGGTTATTGGTGAGAGGCATAGCATCTCTTGCATTGATGTTACCATGCCTTTGGCAAGCATTGCATCTTCTTATAAAATTCTTGGTATCTTCATACATTGTTGGCCAAAATAATCCATGTTGACAGTTCTTTAGTGTTACCACTAAAGGACTGATACACCTAAGTATGGCAACGGTAAACCGCAAGCGCACGGCTGTCAGTGTAGCTTTTCACCAGGAGTATTCCAGGTATCGATTTCCACGAGGAACGTGAAGTGAACTAACAAAGAATCAAGACTCGTCCTATGATGACACAAGGTGTGTATTTGGTAGTTGAGTTGAGAGGTTTTCTATAGCTATGATATCTGGATAGGCTAGGTAGCTAAACGTGGCTTTATCAGCCCTCGGACACTTGGAGGCAGTAGGTGATAATCTGGTGAATAAAGTCACCACTACCAAACTACTATTTTACTGGAGCCTTACCTTTAAGAACTTGCCTAAACACGTGGTGATCTATATAGAGAGACCGTAAGGGCTGTCACTACCTTACTGGCTATCACAATCCATCCAGTGCAGCAAGCGGCATACATCGTAAGGTATAGCCTAGACACCACGTCTACGCTAACTCTTACTATTCTAACCCTGTACTTAGCTAGGCTAGAACACTCTACTAAAGCAAAGCAATGTACCAATGAAGAACGAGTGAATAGCTACTATACTAAACCAGATATGCAAAGTATAAAAGAACTCAGATGTATTACTCACTAGAAGAAGTACACCCGCAGAGGTACACCTCGGAGGAGATTCCCCGATGACAGGGGGCTTCCTCCGTAAGACTTCCCTCTCTCACTCTACTACTACACTAAAGGAGCAGGGCTTCGCCCTACTACATTGGAGTGGAGTTCTCCTTGTGGTCATGCCTTGGAAGTGAGGGGGTAAGGGGTATTTATAGCCCAAGGTGGAGTAGGGGCTACTCAGCGCCATGTCATCGATCCGCGTGACCTCTATTGCCCCCGTTGGATCAAACCGCCATGCAAATCCCGCCTTAAGATCAACGTGTGAGGTAATTTCAGCATGTGGACAATGTGATGGGCGTGGGAGGACGTCCTTGGCCAAATGGGCCATGGTCGGCCGACCATGGTCCATGACTTTGTGGGCCACCCCCTGGTGCTGGGAACATTGGCCCCACCGCCGGGTTTGTGTCTTGAGTCCGGAACTTGCCGTGGCGTTCATTTTGTACCAACACGCATCTATGGGACGTATTGATCGGACCAATCAGGTGCCTTCTCTTGTTCCCCACGGATTAGTGATGTGGCGGAGTCGCATTGGAAGAGTTTGGGCCAAAAAGTATCATGGTCGGCCGATCTTTGGTCCATTGGGCCTTGGCCTTCTCCAACTCTTCTAGAAGGTGTCCCCACATGTCGATGTCTCGGGGATGAAATGGTCATGCATCGGCCGATGTAGGTCTTGTGGCCAAATGACTTCAAATTTTGTGTGGAAGCTTCATAGGACATGGAGATCATGATGGTGGTGTCAAATTGTCCAATGGCCATACTTGGGGTGTTGGATTTGGATGGTGACCAAATGTGTCATTTCAGGAGAGTTCCACTAGTTTCACATCGTATACAAAGAATGACATCTACATGTGGAACTAGGTTATTTGCATAAGAAATCATTGTTTATATGTATGTTAGCTTCCAAAAAGGAGTACTTTGTTGACGGTTTGACTATGTAAAAACAGGGTATTTCTACCGTCAACAATCCACTTTGCGAGATCTTAGCATGGGTTAGAATGCTCCATAGTGTCCTCCATATGGTGATGAGTGACATCTTTCAATAATTTGAATTCCTTCTTCTGCTGGTATGCATCTTCTCGAGTAAACCGTCGCACACAGACTCTAAAGAGGTATGGCATGGATCCCATATGTGTAGACGACTTTTTCATATATAAGTTTCTTCTTGTTCTCCCCTAGAGGTACATATCTTGCAACCATAAAATTAACAATATTTGCATACCAAAGGTCTAATTTGGTGATCTTGAAGAGCATGTCATCCCCGAAAGTGCATCATTGATTGGCAATTCCGTGAATTCTCAAAATACATTCTAGACAAGTGATCGACAAATGAGAATTTTTTTACTCCCTTTTTATCTTTTATTTCTAAGTCAAACTCTTGGAGTAATAAAATCCATCTAATTAATCGTGGTTTAGCATCTTTCTTAGTGAACAAATATTTAAGTGCAACATGATCAGTAAACAATAACTTTTGCTCCCACTAAATAAGATCTAAACTTATCTATAGCAAAAACAACTGCAAGGAGTTCTTTTTGGTAGTTGCATAATTAAGTTGAGCTCCCGATAAAGTTTTTACTAGCATAAGCAATAGCATGATGCTTCTTATCTTTAGTTTGTCCTAAGACTGCTCCCCTACAAAGATAATCACTAGCATCACACATAATTTTAAAAGGTAAAGACCAATCAAGGTTTGAATGATTGGTGCGTAAATAAGTGCTTCTTTAAGAATATTAAAAGATTTCATGCAAGCATCATTAAAATCAAAAGGAAACATCCTTAGCTAACAAATTGGTCAAAGGTCTAGCAATAAATAAAAATCTTTGATAAAGCGACGATAAAAAACCACAATGACCAAGAAAGCTACGAATACCTTTAATATTGGGGGGAGGAGGTAATTGTTCAATTACTTCAATTTTAGCTTTGTCTACTCTATTCCTCTTCAGATACTAAATGACCTAACACTATCCCTTCTCGAACCATATAAAATGATATTTTTCCTAATTAAAGACTAAGTTTTTTTTCTTCACATATTTGTAAAACCTTATCTAAGTTTTCAAGACAATCATCAAAAGTTTTTTCGTAGAAATGTAAAAATCATCCATGAAAACCTCCATAATTTCTTCAATCATATTAGAAAATATAGACATCATGCATCTTTGAAAAGAAGCCGGAGCATTACATAGCCCAAAAAGACATTCTACAATAAGCATAAGTACCATAGGGACATGTAAAAGTGGTTTTACTTTGATCATTATGATGGATGGGGATTTGATAATATCCGAATATTCATCAAGGAAAAAAAAAAAAGACGATTAGCTAATCTTTCTAATATTTCATCAATAAAAAGGCAAAGAAAAATGATCTTTCTTAGTTGCCTTGTTGAGTTTTCTATAATCAATACACATCCTCTAAACCAAGAACGGTTTTTGGGGAATTAATTTATTTTTATCATTTCTAACAACTGTCATACCTCCTTTCTTAGGGTATAACTTGGGAGGGGGCTTACCCACTCACTATGCGGCACAAGATAAATAATCCCGGCGTGCAAAAGTTTTAAGACTTCTTTCTTTACAACCTCCCTCATCGCATTGTTAAGCCTACGTTGGGGCTCTCTAGAAGGTGTTATATACGGATGCGTGGCAATGCAACGGGTGCAAAGAACTCGGATCGATTCATTTAAGGTCTTGGAGTGAATAACCAAAAGCAGCTCGATGTCTCTCTAGGATAGCTATAAGGCGTCAAGAGTCTTAAGGGGATAACTTATTACTTATAATGACGGGATACTCCTTATCATTATTAAAAAAAAAGCATATCTAAGACCAGAAGGTAGGGGTTTAAGCTCTATAGGAGGTGCAGGAGTTTCTAATAATTCATCTAGAGGTCCGGGATCAATTGGATCCTCATCCTCTTCTTCAATGAACAAGCGGGTATCTCTTTCTATTTCTAATGGATCATCAAAAGACACATCCATTACTTCTTCTAATGGCTCTAGTTGAGGGAAGACTCAAATTTTGAATTTAAAGTATGAGCACAAGGAATAGTAAACTTAAGATCTTTCCCCCAAGCTAATGTTTAATTTCCCGTGGTTCTCCTTCAAAAATAAACTTTCCTATAGGTGACCTATCAAAATATCAAACTCCCTAATATCAAAAAATATAAAAACTCAATAAACTTGTATTCCATTTATAATCATAGGCATAACATGTAAACTTCCCAAACTTGGAATAATGTGTCCAAAAGATTTTTCATACGTTTGTTAGTGGGAGATAGAATTATATTTTCAACATAATCTTGCATAAAAAAAGAGCGTACATAATATTGACTCCTACCATAGGGTTATATAGGGCATCAAAGGTCCTCTATTAAAGCGGCATTTAATGGGTATAGAAGGTGTATCTAGGCGAATTATATTAGGTGAAAGTTCGACACTTCTACCCATTCGTAGCTTATAACAGAAATTAATTCTTTCGAGTGTCTTTTAAGAATTTCTTTTCGAAATTTCTATTGTTAGAGTTTGCCCATAAGGTTTTCTTTCTAGTTGGTATTTTGAAGTGTTTCCAAAATCAGCAAAAAGTTCTTCTTCGAAATCAAGCATAAAATCAGAAAGAGGAGTGTCCTCCTTTTCTTCTATGGTTAGTTCAGGTTCTAAAAACAGGTTATACGTTGAGATGATTCTAGTGAAGGTTCAACATTTTACGGCTCTTGTAACAACTCTTCTTTTTTCTTCAGAAGACATTCTAAGATTTTTATAAGAGTGGCTTTAGCATCTTTCTGAGTTTGATGCATAAATGAACCTCCCCGAGGCCAAATTAAGATAGTGCATTGTGTTATTATTAAGGCCCATGAAAAGTGTTATAGAACCATAGGTTCGGGTAAAGAAAGATTGTGACTAGAATTTAGGATCAACTCAAGTCTCTCCCAATCTTTACCCAAAGATTCATTTTCTAATTGTTTAAAATTTAAGATTTTTAGACGAAGTTTGACAACCCCGTGGATTGGAAAATATTGTAACCAAAAACTAGAGCGTAAGGCTTCCCAATCCCTTGACTATCCCTATACGATGAGCATACCACCGTTTGGCTCTTCCCATCAAAGAGAAAGGAAAAAGCTTCCACTTGAGGGTTTCATCAGACATACCTTCTAAGTATAGGCTAGCACAAACTTGTTCAAACTCAAGCAAATGGGAATAAGGATTTTCATATTCATCACCAAAGAAAATATTTTCCTAAACTAATTTAATCAAATCTGGACTTAACACATAATCGGGGAGATAAAATAGGTTTATGGTATGAGTCCTAAGGTGCTCCAAATTGATATAAATATTTTTGTTCTATTTTCTAATATAAAAATATGAAATAAAGACTGAAAGTAAATGCTAAAAGATAAAGGAAAAAAAAAATAAATACTGAAAAGTAAATGCAATAATGGTAAACAAACAATAAAAAAGATAAATGATAAATATATATGATACAAGATTAAAGTAATACTCTAAGTTACTATCCAAAGCAAAACTACTGTTCCCCGACAACGACGCTTGAAATGCTTGTTGGTATAAATTATATGGACACAATAAAGATAAAGATATCCATGAGGCAGACGCAGATAGAAATACCGTTGTAGCACTTCACCAAAAGATGAACTCCACGGTTTTAAATATCGAACCCAAAGGAATAGTAGGTGAATATAACTAGTGTTTACTTAATCCACTTCACAATCACAAGTACTTAAGAAACTAGCTAGATTAGGAGATAAATTTTGGCTTTCTATTTCTAATCTTGATAAATCTTGTTTTATTTATTCTATCGTGGACGCTAATTCTTAATAAAGTAAGACAAAATTACTTTACTAAAAAAGCATTTTAAAAGTATACCGCTCACCTATTGATGAGAAATGGACTACGAGAGGATTCAATAAAGCTATAAAGTCACATTTATGATACTACCATCGATTCCAAGCCAGGGGGGCATTCACAAGTAAACGTAATCTAAGTACCACGCTTAAATTAAGAATTACTCCTTTAATTTAGAGCAACCAAGATTAAAGTACTCAAACAAGAGTTGCAAACTTGAAGAATAAAATAAACCAAAACTTACTTTAATTATGAAGTCGAATACGGATAATCTCGAAGCAAACTCCTCTTGCGAAGAAGAGAATGATCCCGAGAATACAATAGAGAAGATCCGATAAGTAGGAACTCCTCCGAAATACTCCTTACTAATCTCTCTATTTCTAATAAACTTGATTGCTAATCAAGATCCGTAGCAACTAATCTAGAATTTGTCTAGCTCTAATTATGGAGATCTTGACTTCTCTAACCTATAATGAATTCTACTAATAACTTAGAATGAATTAGGGTTTCAGGAGTAGCTCTGCCCCTCCTTATATAGCCTCCTAGGATGAATCTCAGTCAATGGATCAAACCAACTTGATTGGATCAAACCGACTTGATCAAACCAACTTGAATTAGGGTTTCGGGAGTAGCTAGCTCACCGCTTATATAGCCTCCTAGGATGAATCTCAAGGTCGGTTGTGAGAAGATTCGAAAGGAATTTGGACACGTGGCGCCACGTGGCACGGACGCCGCCCCCCATCCGACATGTGGGCCCCACCTTGCGCGAGGTGTCTTCTTTTATCTTTTAGGTCCTTAGAATTTCTACTAATCCTTCGATTTGGTCTTTTCTCCCGTTTCTCTATTTCTCCTCTTTTTGACTTTTTTCCGATTTTTCTGTAAAACTAGGTATGCAACAAAACTCGTGGAATTCATTAGAAATAATAGTATTTTAGTAGCATTGATCATTTGATTGATAGCATATTTAATAAATAATTTTAGATGTTATTTACCATCAACATCTACGAACATCAACCCTAACGTGGTGGATTACAAAGGCCTGACAGAGCTGTCACCCCTAGGGCTACCACAACTAACCAGAGGGTTGAGCGCAACCTCAGTTAACCTATAGTCTAAACACCATGTCTATACTATAGATTACTACTCTAGCTACTGCGAATAACTAGAGCACTTAATACGAGCAAAGATCCCATGCAATGGCATAAATACTATACTAAACATATATGAAAGGCATAAAAGTAAATAGAGAAGATAAATATATTAAAGCATAAGTCTTGTAAAGTAAAGATACAAAGACGTACCAAACTCTGAAGACTCCTCCAAAACCAGAGCACAGCTCTGCTCTCCCTAACTCTCAACTAGATCTAATCTACTATATTGGAAAGTCTAGCCCTAGATCCCTACATTGAAGAGAGAGAGTTCCTCACATTGGGACCCCTCTCTAAGCAATGAGATGAGATGAATAATGAATTACATAATGAATTAGGGTTTCAGGGGGGTGGTCTGCCTCTTTATTTATAGTCCAAAGAGATGAATCGTAGCCGTTGGATCAAACCGACCTTAAACCGACTTAAATCAATGGTTAGATATGATTCTCACGATCCCATAGGTCGGTGGAGGAAGCTTCTAGAAGCTGGACATGTGGCGCCACCAGGGACGGTCGGGCGGCCGTGAGGCCACGGCCGGCTGGCCCCCACATTCTGACATGTGGGCCTCATCTTATTCATGGTGTCTTCTTTTGTCCTTTAGGTCCTTGGAATTTATACTAATGGTTGTGATTCGTTTCTTTTAATTCTGGACTCCAAATATGGCAAATGATATGTCTATTTCGATCGTCTTGATGAGCTCTTCGCAATGGTGCACTCTAATTCATCCTTTGAGATACTTTTTATATAGTGAAAACTTACCTAACCTCGCAAAACAAGTGAGAACACTAAAACTCGTGGAATTCGATTTAGAATCAAACCCTACAACTAGTGTTTGTGTTCCTTTTTATATCATTTCATGTAATAGTTGATTGTTATATTTGGAGTATAAGGACCATCAACAAGGAGGTGGAACGCTGGCACGGGGAGGAGCTCATTAGGGAGCAACGGGTCTTTGAGGTAGAAAGGAAGAAGAGCGGGTGCGGGGGGAGGGCGACAGTGGGGGGCTCCCCCATCGCGTGATCCGTCACTTATTAGAGTTTCTGAATTATAAATAGAATTATAAAGATTTAAGACATCAAAATATTTTTTAATCATAGGTATTATTATTTTATTATATAAATTTGGTCAAACTTGAGATGCTTTGACTCTCCAAGAAAGTTTGAATGACTTATAAATTTGGGACAGAGAGAGGAGAGAGAGCGGAGAGAGGAGAGGAAGGGAGGCCGGAATGAGCCGAGAGCAAAAGCGGCAGCAATCCGTGTGGGGCGGCCAGGAGACGGGAGGGAAGAAGCGGTGGGTTGGTGCTAGATGTGTTGGGTTGTTGGATTATATACTTAGGGTTATTGTTTATTGGGCTGGACCTCTTTCAGTTATTGGGCTTACCGGACATAGTTCGGTTCTTTCAGTTATTGTTTATTGGGCTGGGCCTCACGAGTTTTTTAGAATCATAAGTCTAATTTGTATTATTATTTATTTATTAAAAAATAGCAAAAACGTATCCGCATATCGGGTTTTTGGAAAATTGCCGCATCCACGTATCCGTATCCTTCCGATACCGATACACATATCCATATCCGTGCAACTTAGTTTCCAGCATTAACGATTACACGCCATCCCTTCTCTTACATGTGATCATATTCAGTTAGAAATCCTAGGGAAACATATTTTTGGTATTTAGTTATTGCTTAAGAAAAAGTGGTAAACCATGGAGATACATGCATCGCACTCAACGATTTGATTTATTGTGAATGGCAACTGTCCCATCCTTTCAATTGCCTCGAGTATTCCTCTTTGGTTACTTTCTGTTAGGCCCCCACTTTAATAGGTCCTTAGTCTCACGTATTTACACGGGATCACGCACAAATACGTCTACTATTTACAGATGATGGTACACAAGTTTAAAGGAAAATTCGAGCTTTATTAATATAGGATAAATGGTCTTACAATAGCGACCAAGATGGTCACGTATCTGGGTTACAATTATCAGAGTTTTAGTTTTATTTTGAAAAGTTCAAATTTTTAGTGATTTTTAAAAATGATGCGTAAAACACGGGTGTTACAAATCTACCCCTCTTAGATGAATCTCGTCCCGAGATTCCAAGTCTATAGAGAGAAAACCTAGAAAGAGACCTAAAGGAGAGAGAGAAAAGGGGAAGATAGAGAGAGAGAGAGACAGTTTCCCATTGCTTACAGCGCTGTCCTCCTACAGAGTCTCTGCCCACTATCGTGCTACTCCATTCCTAGGGTGGCACGGTGCTTTGGGAGAGTGTACCTTTTCGGCCGACGACGATTCTTGCTGTTTTATCCCTTTTCCTGATCCATATCTTGGTCTTTGAAATCTTCTACTCTTCTTCCTTGGCTACCCCACTTAGAGAAATTATTCTCCAAGTGTCTTGGGGTCTCGATCGATAGTGGTTGTGCCTCCGGCCACGCTCTCCATAGTCATCAACCTATACATGTGCATCGTGCCGCGGCCGCACGCCGCCCGTCGTGCCGTGCGTGCCGGCCTTCGCCGCCGCCGTGCCGCGCCCGTGCCATCGTCGGCCGGCCGTGCCGTGCCGCGCCGTGCTCGCGTCCGAGGCAGCAGCCAAAAGGCACGGCCCGTGGGCCATCGGGCCAGCCGAGAGGCACGCCGTGCCGCCGCGTGCCGGTGGCCGCCGCGACGCAGTTCGGCCGCCCTCCTCCGCCACGACGCCAGATCGGCCGCCCCTCGCCCAGCGCCGCCCTGGCTGCCCCTGCTCCGCGGAGAAGGCGAAGAGCCGGTGGAGCTCCGCCGCCCGCCGTCCTCCATGACCGGCATGAGGGAGACTGGGGAGGCGCCCTGGTCCGCGCGGGAGAGGGAGGTTGGGGTGAGGGAGACGGGAGGCGCTGGTCGGCGAGGTGCCGCGAGGTGCCGAGGGCCGGGCCGACCGGCGTGGGGAACGACCGAGCGAGCGGCGTCGGATTGGGACGGGTCACGGGAAGGAGCGATACTGTGGGAGAGAAGATGTTACGGAGTTAGGGACTTAGAATAAAAAATATAGAAGTGAAACTGTGAAAGTGTGAAACACTCTAATACTCGTGGGTGGGCCAAAATTCACCGGTTTTTGTATTTCATCGGCCCCTTGACCGGTGTGAAAGCGTGAAAGTGTGAAAGTGTGAGTCGCCTTTTGTCATTTTTAGCGCCTCGTTTATCTTCGATCATGTATGACTGATGCTTCGGGAAATGAACTCTCAATCTTCCTAAGAAGTCCAGGGGCCAGCAAAAGAGCAACCATCTTTTTAACAAAAGTATCAAGAAATAGGCGATGTGCATCCTGCGCAGCTAATCTGCACCTTTGAATCATCTGAAACATCTATAATAAAAGGCGGTGAAACTGTGATGAGTGGAAAAGACATGGGTTGCTGCGGCAAAAGCTGTCCAATAGCTCGCATACCACCCCATTATAAAATGTGTTGGCAAGGGTAATTCACATTCACTAGCTGAACCAGTACTTGCAACAATGGAGTGAAAAATGTTACCAAGACTGCTGTACAAATGGGCTGCACTAGCAAGTCAATGCTCTGCCGAAGTTCCTCGGGCAATTGAGGCCGCAGCCATGAAAACTTCAGGCCGAATGTATGCACCTGTTCCTATCGAACACAATAAGAACAGAGCCATCCAGAAATAAAAAGCGGCCAGGAGTTGAACACGGGTGTAGCCTCTTCTAAACTTCATTAGCTTAACAGAAAAAATAAAGGCAGAAGGGCATACGTTCCCGTTACCTCCAACACGGAAATTTAGTCCCTTTAGTAGAGGATCCTCGTGTGATGCAAAATAAGATGATGGGAGAGGAATGTGTTGCTGGCCCTCCAAGTGTTTTGAATCTTCAAGGAAATAATCTACCCAATCCGTTAGAAGAACAGGCCGGCGGACAGCTTCTGCACTCTTTCCGTCATTAAGCCAACTCAATCCGCATAAGCCTTGAATAGTTCCCTGGCCACTCCGTCATTCACATTATCATTTGGAACGTATTCATCATATACACGCCCAGATATTGGGATGCCCATTGCCTCCTGAATAACCATCAAGGGATAGCCCATCTCACCTTGGGTAGTTGCGAGAGTATGACCGTCAGAATTCCAGAATGATATGAAAGCTTGTATCAAAGGCCATGACAGGTTGACTTTGTATAGGAAAGCCAACACACCTTTCAAGATCCCTGCTTGTTCAAGACGGTGTCTCTCATAGTTAGAAACCAACGTAGCTCGAGCCCATAATAAGAACGGGCTTGGTAGAGCACCAGTGCACAGGTGAGGATCACTGTCATGCCACCATGCCTTGGAGGGGTACTTTAAAAATTCTTGCGCAACCGTGGAGACCAGCGGGCGTGGCGCCCCATTATCTTGAGGAGATCCTTCAAGTGTCGGCTCTAGAGTGATGAAGACTTGTCGTTCTGAGTTCGCCTCTTGATTAGAACCAGCAGCTACCTGACGACGCCGTAGCATATTGTTAGCGCAAGTGGCGGTGTCACTAGAAGTTGAGGCGGATTCATGATCGCCCCAGCTCCGATGAGCAGTTTCGGTTTTCTTGACAGACCGTCGATCCCCAAGGCAGAAGTTATGCACAAATTCACATCCTCCAGGTAGGTGCTTTGGCCTAACACTGAAGAATCTGCCAAATCTGCAACGTCACATTGGGGCTCATATTCAGCCCGCCATATATTTGATCCATCCCCTTTAGGATCCTGTGTTGGCTGCAAAAAGGGGTAAAACGTTTACATACTGGTCAGCACATGTTTTCATGCAGCAAATATATACATATGTATATATACGGCGTTGGCTAATTAAAAGAGAGAGAGAGAGAGAGAGAGAGAGAGGTGTATGCGTGCTGACCTCGATCTCATAGTCCTCGTCCCGGCCATGACTTTTGTTATCTCTGGCATCAGAGCTCGTGTGGCCAGAAACAACTTCGTTCGGCCCTTCTCTAGCCTGCCTCTGCTCATATTTATTGCGGTTATCATAATCTTCAGCATGACAACGCAAATCTTCACACTGCCTGCGACGATCATCATAGTGGCGGCGACCTTGACGAGCTGGTGCGTCAACGCCCATTTGTTCTCCAGATATGCGAGGTCTGTTCACGTGGCGCCCCGGTGAACGACTACGGCTGTAATCGTCGTTGTATCGCCACTCGGATTGATGCTGAGCACGATCATGGTGAGTAGGTGATCGATTACGCAGATGGGCACCGGGCGACATGTCTCTTCGACCACGCTCCCCATATCCGTCATCCTGATCATAGCGGCTGTACCTTCGGCCGCGCCCCTCGTGTTCATCAGTCCGATCGTAGTGGTTGTGCCTCCGGCCACGCTCTCCATAGTCATCAACCCCATCATAGTGGTTGTAGTTCTGTGGCCAATCCCCTTGACGCGGTGGCCGGTAATGTGGTGATGTTTGCCCCCGTCGTGGCCTTGCCATCGGATCGTTGGAAAACAACCGAGTTCCACCTAACAGGATCAAGACACAAAGATACAAGTTCATTCATTGTCATGATGACAGAGGTAAAATACGGGAGTACATATTTACTAAGAATGATAAACAGGGAAAAACAAAATTATATATCACACGGCCTTCTACGAATCCTATCCTTCAAAAAAAAAAAAATACGGGGTAAAAAAATTGAGAAGATGCTAGGATACGTATACACAGAACAACGAACTTTAGTAAAACCTGGTTTGAGCAAATGGAGTAATTTTTCTGATAAGATGGCAGAGCACTAACAGTAATGGGAAGACATCGGCGTACGAGAGTGTACGTAACAAAATGGAAATGAAGAGGGTACTCAATCAAGATGCAACTTACCACACCTGTAACTGTAAGGGCCGGGATCGGAGCCAGGACGGGGTGCCCCTGTCCTGACTGCTCCGCCGCCGCCGATGCTAGTCGAACTACTGCTCAAAGGTAGGTCACAGGGCGCCGCCCTTTGTACTCTACGACGCGAAGCCGGGATGCGGCGCAGGCAAATGTGCGGACTGCGGACTGTGGAGGAAATAGATCACGGAGTATCCGCACATCTAGCACTCAACGAATAGAAGCTCTGGTTCCCTTTCTTTTAGCCAAAATTTGACCGAGAGAAGGTCAGCTTCCTACCAGATTTTGCCGGACATATCGGTCAGTTTCGCACAAGATTTTGCCAGACATATAGACTAAAAATATAGATAGTTTTGCACCAAGTCGAGTCCCTGCTCTTTCATCGCATGAACTCTACTTGCTGGGGGGGCATTTGTAAGATAAAATTTGGGCATCCCACGGCCATTTACTACAAGTTAAATGAAGCCTAATTTGATAATGGCATGATGCTTAGGAAATATGTGCTATACTGAGAATGTTTTCTTTAGGCTGCAAAGGGTTAATTAATTGGTGAATGAAATATGATTAATCAAAGTGGGCCGATTCACTCGCGAGTGGCCCATCAAATGTCTCTTCTCATACATATATATGTGCAGCATGTTGATTAATTAGTATCGGCCATTAGCAGCCCCTAATCTTAATCTTGGGCCTTAAGAGGTGGTTTGCGCATGGCCCATGCAAAGCACGTAATACATACTTGCTAGCTTCCTTGCCCAAAAAAGCTAGCAGGTGTGCACATGTTCGTATCTCTCTTCTCAACCCGCGTATACATGTACGTTGTACAAATAGCCGCTGCACACCTTAAACCTCCGAATGACCTGCGTCTCTTGCCTGGCCATTGTCGCATGGAGATCGTGGATGCCTGCATGTCGTGTCCTGTCGTTCCACTCACCCGCCCACAGATCAAAGGCTGTGCGTTCATCCCTGGCTCTTTTCGCCACTGTTCAGAGGTGGGCGATGCTTGCATGCTCCTGGTGTTGTGCTCACTCGCTAACGCAGATCAAAAGCCATGCTCATCCCTCGCTGCTCACTCTATTTAGCAATATCTCTGCCCTATAAAAAGAAGCAAGTTGCCATCGGCCGGGGGACGGACGCTCGACCAAGAGAGCACGCTGCTGCACACGCACTGCACACACCACCACTCCACCACATCACGCCACCGCCAGGCTGCACGCACACGCACCTAACGCCGGCCACCACAGCAGCGACGCCGTCGACCTCCCTCGCCGTCATCAAGATCACCGAGCACTCATCTTCTCGGGCAAGCGCGGGAGCGACGTCCTCGACTCCCTCGCCGTCAACCTCTCGTCGTCTCCGGCGAGCTCCCCATCGTCTCCAGCGAGCCGAACCTCTACTTCATCGTCTCCGGCGAGCTGGTCCACATCCTCGCCGACGAGCCGGACGTCTACGGAACGCACGCACTACCGCCGTCGGCTTTCATCCCTCAACACCAACGACATCATGGCAGCGCACTTCGAGGGTGAGATCCTTTACTTATTTAAGTTTACATCTTATCTCTATTTTGTATAGCTGTATGGACAGTCATGCGGCAATCCGCGGCACGGTGACGGAAGCCCGGAGCGACGACCAGCACAGCAGCAGGAAAGAGACCACGGCGGCCACCCACGGCATGGGGACAGCAGCTCGGAACAATGATTATCACTGCAGTGAAGAAGAGAAAGCGGCCACCTGTGATACATCGACGACATCCCAGCAAGGGCGCCACAACAACAGCAAGATGACAGCAAGAAATGATAGCAAAACAAGCATTCGGCCTGTCCAAATAGCAGCACGGCAAGAAGGCAGAGAAATTCCGATGATAGATGTGATGGCCTGAACAAGACGATAGAAGCAAGAATAAGAGCAAGCAAGATGCATGGCATGCAAGATCACCAGCAACACAGTGCCTCCATGACCACCGCAACGACAGCACCTCGATCAGAGCATCACAATAGAAGCGCAGAAAGCAAGAATAGCAAAAAGCAAGATAACCATCAAAACAACTCATCGATGATCAGCGTGGCAGTTCTGCAGAAACAACAGTGCAAATCATCGACATGACAGCCGACGACTGCA
The DNA here is from genome assembly GCA_015847255.1 of Hyparrhenia diplandra. NCBI lineage: Eukaryota > Viridiplantae > Streptophyta > Magnoliopsida > Poales > Poaceae > Hyparrhenia > Hyparrhenia diplandra. Next base: position 18,860 of record JADLZK010011090.1, read on the forward strand.
ACAAATACAACACTCTTCATCAGATCAGCAAAGTGTCCATCAGCAGCAAATCCATTCACGATGGTGGGACAACCTGGCCCGGCAATGGCTCATCTTGGCAAGTTTCTGACAAGAAGAACCCTGACAATATCTCTACTACGGCGGCACAGAGCAACAGCATTGAGCCCAGCAACATCTTCACTGCGGCACCAAGCAATGGCGGCCAGCGGCGCCACATGATGAGTCTGTACAACCTCGGCATCCATGACAACCTGACAATTGTGGCAAGGATGATGGCAACAAGCATTGTCCTGATGGCCAGCAAGTTCAACAAAATTCATACAAGTTTCAAAAAGACAGCCGACAGAGCATCCGGTAGCAGCAAGCATGTCAGCCTAGAAGTGTCTTTGACGGCCCTGCATCTTTGACAAGCCCATCGGCGATCCAGGCCATGTGGCAGTCCAGCTCAGTGGCATATATAGCCCGACGATGCATGCAAAGCTTATATACATTGCAACTACATAAATCAAACAAGCTAGCAAGCCGGGCCTTTCTACCGTATATATGTCAAAGAAGATAATAGAAGAGAGTCTACAGTTCTGTACAAATGTTGAGTTTTGCACACATTGGCAGGCGACTAAGTGTCAAGCCAATGATCCCAGAGGTTTACATGATAGAGAAGTCTTCTGAGTATTACATCAGCACAAGTCTCACAGTTACCACCACATCTTTCCAAGACCGTCAAGGCCGGTGAACCATATGAAGTCATTTTCTTCCCCGGATACCGACGAGGCTGGGGACGTTTCTTTCGCGACCGGCGACGAGGCGGAATTATTGTTCGTGACCGGCGAGGCGAACACTTGACTTCATTATGGGATCCGTGACGACGAGGCGGATACCTTTGCTAGAGGCCGACGAGGCTCTAGCAATTCACCATTTCATTTTATTTGTGCTTATGCATATATTTGGGAGATGACTCTTGTTTATTCGAGAGGCGGCGACAATGACCATCGGCATAGCTTAATCGAGGTATTCCGTGGCCTAATGCCGGATGTAATTAATTGGAGGCCTTCCGAGGCCCCATGAACGAAGCCACGCAATCCCACGATTGTCGGATGAGGCTCGGCGCGAATGTATATATTAAAGTGGGAAATTGTACTTTGTAATTCTCGATGAATAATAAAGTGACATTTCCCTGAACTCTTGTCTCTTGTGTTTTATTGCACATTTACTCAATTTGTATACTGAATGTATCTTGCACTTGTGTTGACACCTGTTATAGCATAATATTACTAATTAACTAAACATAAAATAAGGGCATAAAATGAATATCAACATAAGTCTAGGGGCTTCACTAACATAATTCCACGAGCTTTGGTGATTTATATCTTTTCGGGGATTAAATAGACAAAAGCGAGATAAGATCGATGAGAATCGGAAGAGTTTACATCCCATACGATGACAAGACTTAACCGTGAAGTAACTCAACCCAAAATGTGAACTAAAACACTCTAGAAGATACCAGAAGACACCGGGGAGAAGGATGATCACGAGAGGATCACCTTTTCGGGCGGCCTTGAGCCATTTAGGCGGCCGCCCGGGTGGGTCCCCCAATCCGACCTCACATTTGAATGTCGGTTTACCACCGACCTTGAGGTTGTATCTACACCGTTGCTGGAGGTTGGTTTGATCCAATGGTCATTGTTCATCGCCAAGGCCTATATAAGAAGACCCCCTGACCCCAGGGCAAAACCCTAATTCATTCTAACTCATTCTACTCATTATCTTTTGACCTGTTGGTCAGAGGTGTCCCAATATGAGGACAACCTCTTCTCTCTAGTTCCAATCTATATTAGAAGATCATGTAGAACTAGAAGTATTAGAGTGAGTTGAAGAGCAAAAGCATATCGAGTTAATAGATTAGATCTATAGTACCCCATGAGAGTGACTAGATCTAGTCTTGAGAGCTAAAGAGTGGGTGGAGGAGAAGAAGGGGAAGCACCGGACCTGTCGGTGACTCCTCTACGCTTGTACCTCCGGGATCAAAGGCCTTGTGGCACTTGATCCTGAGACTTCTATGGTGGATCAACTTCTTGTTTGAGTAAGTAATCGTGTTAGTATTGTTCTTATTGTTCATAACTCTTATTTGAGTACTTTAATCTATGGGAATCTATAGATTAGAGGAGTATGCTTAGATTTAGGCGTGGTGCTTAGATCGAGGTTGCTTATGAATGCACCCTACCTTCCGGAGCGTGGTAGTTCGTGGTAGTGACAGTACCATTGATTCCTTTGGAGTCCACATCCCGTTGGATAGGCCAAGCAGGACCATGTTGCTAGAGGATTGCATGTTTCGTCCATGTTTTCCTTTGAGTACGTCCCCCTAAGACAATATCAACATAGCTTACAAGGATAAGAACTAGACAACCGTAGGAATCTTCTTATCTCTTTATCCTCTCCAGTTCCTTGATTGCTGCTCAGGGATTAGTTATATGCCTCAGTTATTCTCACACCATCCTCCCTGTGGATTCGATATTAAAACCCTCTCCCGGGTGAAATGCTCACCAGTATCCGTTCGCTTGCGGATTATTATAAATATTTCTGTAGGCTTATCAAATACCAACAAGCATTTCTGGCGCCATTGCCGGGGAGAATGGTTGCTGAGAAAACATTGAGTATAACTAATCTTGTATCATATCTTAGTGTAGTCTTTCTTTTTATATTTTCTCTTCCTTTTATATCTTTTTTGGGATCTTCGGATTCCACACCTATCCTTATGCTGCACCCATAAGCACAAGCTTCAGGCCACTAGAATCTTTAGAACCTATCCTATCACCTGGCTATGAGCTGTGCCTACGGTTGATCTAAATGATCATGAAACAACCCATTATAGGAGAGAATTCTGTAGTTAACCTCAGACCAGATCCTATCCTTTAGATAAGGATAATGTATTTGGGTCTTATCCTAGAAAAGTTGTCCGCATGACCATCCTGCAGTTTTCTGGAGGAACTTTTCTTTCCTTTTCTAAAGCAAGGTTTGTCCTTGACAAACTCAGCGGGTGTGATCTTTTTCTTAGAATTTGTCATAAACACCCAAAGGAAGAGAAGGAATCATCCTCTAGACCAAAGAAGAAGTTTTGATAGCCAGATCATAATCATTCGAATCCCTTGATTTAGCTACCAATCCTAAATCATCAATACTCTAAACCCCTCCAAGGGAAGAAGTAATTCTACCCTTGATTCTTTTATGGTGATGACTTCGGGAGACAAACTTCTAGCTTCACAGGAGACCTTTGAGTGCCTATAAACTAAATCCTCTTAAAGAAGAGTCTCTTAGAAAGCATCCTTATTCTTACTAAGGATATTGGGAACCAAGGATGGCATATCTAATGATGCCATAGAAGGAGAGCTTAAGCTATCTAGAATCCATTCATGTCTTCTTCCCTTCTATTTCGGACTAGATAACTTATTCAAAACCATATTTAACCTCATCCTTGAACCCAATGAATCCTCTAGTGTTCTTTTTCTTGAGTCCACCTACGATCCTAGAAATCCCAAGTATAGACATCATAAAGGATCTAAGGAAGATCAAGAAGAACATTATCATTAGCTGGAGAACATCCATGAGCATAGGAGTTACATTCTAAATATTCTGTCTAATCCTTGCCCATGTGAGCAAACTCCTGAATTAATTGTCATCTCTAATCTTGCCACCTACAATATCTCAAACCCCCTTGAGATAATTGTTCATAAGGATTTAGAAAGGGTGATTGTTGATCTTATTGGCTTGAATGTTGAGATTGGTGATATAAGGGAAAACCTCTTCATCATCTTGAATCATATTTGAAGGTTTCCCAAGGACGAGCTTTTTGTCCTAAAACAAGCACTCTAGGGGGAAGTAATATAAGTATAGATCTTTTGCTATAACACCCCCCTTGTGTAGTGAGCATAGAGATATAATTATGAGAATATTCCTTCGGGTATTTTTGTTACTAACCATTTTCGGTCAAGAGCAAAAAGAACGAAGAATGACATTGTAAAGGTAAGTCCAACTAATTACTATGCAACATTGAATCACTCACGTTAATAATTCTTGCCATGTTGCTACCTTATCTTGGTTGTCTCTACCTTTAAGACATGCTCAAGTTACTACACTATTTCATCTCCATTTGAGTAAATCTCTGTAATGCTTTCATGTTACCTTTGTTTACTATAATATGCTAAGATTTGGAATATCTTCATACATCTCTTAAATGAAGCATGGTGCTTAGTTTAGGAGTGGTGATTTTACTTCCATTGGCTTTTAAATTAAGCGTGGTGCTTAGGTAAAAATGCCTTCTGAATCAAATTGGACGTGGTGTCTAGGTTGATTTTTGAATCAATAGTATGTTGTAGTAGATCTTTGGTATATTTTGTTGGACTAACCCTTGCAGAAAACTCTCAAATCCAATTCGGGTAAGTCAAAGAGATGAACTCAGACCAGAGATGAAGCAAGGCATATGATGAACTCCAACCTTGTGCAAAAGTCACGGTTCATTCATCATTAATGGAAGAACTGTAAGTCTCAAATCATTCACTCGGTCTTTTACCACAATTCAGCTTTGCCTTGATCCTTATGCTAGAATACAGCAGCAAATAAAAATATGTTATAAGATATGATAATTAAAATCTGTGCTAAGAGTAATCAAAGAACCATCTTTTCATTAGCATAGGTGAGATCTTATGAACTTTGGATAACAACCCCTATTTCAACCATGTTGTATACTCCCTCGGGTATGTGTCCACTAATATTTTGCGAAAAAGAATCTATGCTATGTCTATTCGATGAAGAAGAGTGCCATACACCACGATCACGAAAAGTAAACACTCAACAGAAGTGGATGGACAAAGCAATGGGTCACAAGAACATCAAAAGCAGGTAAGTGAATATAAATCACATATTTGCATACAACTTTTGTCTTATGTTCTAAAAATAATAATAAAAAAAAATCTGAGCACATGAAGGCTCATACTAAAAGAAAACAACAACATGTTCCTAGGACAAGTTCCCTTCGGATATTCTTGGTCACTAACCTTGCGGGAACAAAAGGACGAACAACATCTAAGGACATGGTAATTGCAACACACAATTAGGGATGGTTCGGCATTCACACTTAAAAGTGCCGAGTGACGGGAAGGCTCAAGCATGGGGAGGAAGGTCCACTCCTCTAAAGATCGACATTACTCTTCCTCTTCTCAAGCTACCGTCACTCGACATTTGGTTTGCAATCCCCCTACTCACTATTACTTTGTCTCTCTAAGATTGAATGATTATAAATGTCATACATCAAAATCAAACTTAAGATTTCCCATTAGAGAAAAAGTAATAGTGAGCACATGCTAATTAAAATATACATCTAAAACTTTTGTAGAATAAAAGATACCTTTAGCTCCATGACAAATATAATCTACCCTTGTTTAAAATTACTTGTATATTCCTTCGGTTATGTCTTTGTCAACTAATACTGCAGGATTAAAATCATGAGAGGAGTAAAAAGGTTCGAGCACAATTTAAAGAACAAGAAAGAAAGGATGATGCAATAAAGGAGACAAGTTAGGAACAAGATACACAAGAGGCCAAATAAGGAAAGCTTCGAGAAGAAGGAAAGAACCATCACAAGGTGTTACGGTGCCATCATACTCTAATAAAAGGTAACATCTTGAGGTAAGCTATCATTAAACGAAGTTTTTCCTAATTATAGCATGTTTATAAATAAAGAATCAAATATGTTGGAGTCAAAACCTAACCTTATCCATCCTGCTTAACTTCGCATGTTTAGTTCTTTGTTCCTAAACACCACTCTCCTGATCTCATAGTCCCCAATGTAAATTAAAGTGTTGCTCATCCTGTTGCGGAAGACAGTTACAATTATTAAACCGTTGATGCTTAATCTCTTGATCTTATCACCCTCATCATAAATTAATGAATGAAACAGGTTAAACATCAACTCGCCTTGTTTAATGTGCCTAAGGTAAGAGAAGAACGAATAAAGTTTTGGTTACATTTGGTGTTTTCCCACCAATAGGGCCCATGCATGATCTCTACCTTGTCTTTGTAAGCGGGACATACTTTAAGCACAACGTGGAGGAGTATGTCATTCCTCTGAAATTCTACAAGGAAATGTCTTTGAACTCACAAAGTACGCACACTAAACAAGATGTTGCATGCTTTCACTTTGTCAAAGCTTCACTTCAAACCATGAGACAAGCAAGCAACATGGGTGATGCCATCCTCGAGAGATCATTATCTCGGGAGACGCAGCCACCAAGATCGAGATGATACACTTGAGGAGTGAGTAAGGTAAGTAGTCTTGTTCAAAGGACTTAAAACATTGAACCCTCGCCGAAAGGTAACTCGGTAGTTATCCATATTTAATTCTTAGCATCGCATCTTTAATTGCATATCATATTTATCTTTCTACATCTTGCATCAGCATATTTACTTCTTTGCATAATCATTTTTCTTTAGCATATTTAAATTTCTGCATTAGCATTGCATTGAAAAATTCTCAAGCCCCATGTGAATAATCTTGTGGCAACCCATATGGATATTCACCGTAGTGGCATAAAAATAGTTATGCATTCATCTAGCTGCATTTGCATCATAGTTCTTTGCATGCATATAAATATATAAAACTCAAAAAAAAAAAACATTTAGAAGAAAAATCTTGCTGAAGTTCTATCTGGAATAATTACGATCCATCTTAAATGTCTCTAGACACATGAAGCCTATGTGACAAACCACTAACGCCTAATCTGTTCCACAAAGCTTTGTTGTCTATTTGAGTTCAAAGCGGATTTGAAGAGAGAGAGACATGATAGGCCGACTTCATCGTCACTATCTACCTCAACTTCCACAATAAACCCGACACTTCAATCTAGCTTGGGAGAGCACCCCGGTTATCACGATAAGTATCCCTACTATGTTATTATTAGCTACTATTTTGGTTTGCTTAGTTGCTAAAAGAGTTTGTTAAGAAGTTTAGCTTTATAGAGTCTAGTCGTTTAAAGAGTCTTTAGTAGAGTGTGATCTTTAAAGTGTGGGAATAAATAAATAAATAGGAGTGTACCAGAGGCTTTCTTTTCCACCAACATAAAATGATCTCTGAAGCTAAATCTCATGCATAGAAATGATGAATAGTTGCTCTGGCCGTAATTCCTTTTCGATTGCCTAGCTTTCAAGCTTAATTTCTCTTGAGCCTTAAATGCAAAACTGCTTTGACTTGAGATTTACCTTGAACCTGAAAACCTGTGGGTTGCAAATTGCTTGCTCTAAAAGTCTAGGTAATTGACGGATATGATATATGAGAGTCCGAGTTGCTATTGATCTTACTCCTAGTGATACTAAATTTACGGAGATTTATTTTGAAAATTTAAAATGCACATGATAAGTTCCTATGTGACAGAGTGTTGAACCTCCTACCACAGCCATATATATACATGCTCCTTAGATTAGGAAGATCCTTTTTGACATATATATAGGTTTGCTTGCTTTTGTATTGAGTTTGTTCAATCTTTGTCGACCCTTACAAACTTGTCATGCTGATCATGTACACTCCACCACCATTTCATCTCATTACATTCCACTCGACTCCATTCATGCATATGCTATTTCCATCTTGTAAGTACGCATCCACCACTACACCACCATATACACCCATTATGCATCCACTATATCCACCAAAAATGTTCTACTCCTATCCCTGGGATAGAGCAACCAAAAATATTCCCTACACCCATCCACTCATACATTTCTAGCCAATATCTTACTGAAGCTCCATTACTTTTGTCTATCTCTCAAAAGTTATTGCAAAAGAGATTTGGGTTGTATTTATAAAAAAAAAAAGAGAAGAAGGGAGATGAAAAATGGACAAGTGTCCTACGGCGAGTAGAGCCTACCTCCCTACGGAAAAAAAAGAATAAAGGAGAGTTAAAAAATGGACAAGTGTCCGCTGAAAAACAATGGGTACTTAGATACTCGCCTCTCCATAAAAGAAAAATAAAAAAAAAAAAAGGGGAAAGATACGACCCAAGTTCTCTCAAAGTTTTCAAGTTTCAAAAAAGAGAAGATTCCTCAAGGAGCAAAAGTAGAATTAGGCTTTCCCTCATTCATTCCACCTTACTATATTCCCTACCATCTATATTCTATCCACCATACACATGCACCACTTGATCAGTGTAACTCGTGACTTTGGATCCATTGATTGAACTTACAATATACGCTTAGTAAGTAGAATTAGTTTTCTCCCACCTAGAGCTCCATATATAAGCCTTAGATATAGGGCGAGAGAGAAGAAGGCACAGTGTCCCTCTTTGCCTTAGTCCAAAAAATACCACACATTATGAGAGAAAGGCAAAACAACCTTGTTGCCTTAGTGAGGATTCACAAATACCACAATTGAGAGACTTGAGAGGGTCATACCAGGAACTTGAGTTTTATTTTGAAGACTTGCAAAAACTCGAGAATATTTGTTGAACAAAAGAGTTTGAGATATGGTGCTTGACTTGATTGTTCTATCTTTCAATTACCCAAGATCCCAAGAAAAGGCTATAAGCTCCATGGTTAAAAGGTAATATGGGTAAGTTGAAATTTGAGCAAGTTTATTCTTATCGGAGAGAAAATTTTGTTTGAAAGCATGTGTACTTTAGAGGTGTGAAAGCGTTGTAGCAACTCTGATCCATTGCTACGTTTGGCTTTGCTAGGGACTAGCAAAGGGTAAGCAGGGGAGCTTGTTGACACCTGTTATAGCATAATATTACAAGTCAACTAAACATAGAATAAGGGCATAAAATGAATATCAACATAAGTCTAGGGGCTTCACTAACATAATTTCACGAGCTTTGGTGATTTATATCTTTTAGGGATTAAATAGAGAAAAGCGAGATAAGATCGATGAGAATCGGAAGAGTTTACATCCCATACGATGACAAGACTTAACCGTGAAGTAACTCAACCCAAAATGTGGACTAAACACTCTAGAAGATACCAAGAAGACACCAGGAGAAGGATGATCACGAGAGGATCACCTACCTGGCGGCCACGAGCCATTTAGGTCGGCGCCGGGTGGGTCCCCCTGTCAGCCTCACATTTGAATGTCGGTTTACCACCGACCTTGAGGTTGTATCTACACCGTTCTTTGGAGGTCGGTTTGATCCAATGGTCATCGTTCATCGCCAAGGCCTATATAAGAAGACCCCACGACCCGGGGGCAAAACCTAATTCATTCTAACTCATTCTACTCATTATCTTTTGACCTGTTGGTCGAGAGGTGTCCCAATGTGAGGATAACCTCTTCTCTCTAGTTCCAATCTATATTAGAAGATCATGTAGAACTAGAAGTATTAGAGTGAGTTGAAGAGCAAAAGCATATCGAGTTAATAGATTAGATCTATAGTACCCCATGAGAGTGACTAGATCTAGTCTTGAGAGCTAAAGAGTGGGTGGAGGAGAAGAAGGGAAGCAGGACTGTCGGTGACTCCTCTACGCTTGTACCTCTCGGGATCAAAGGCCTTGTGGCACTTGATCCTGAGACTTCTATGGTGGATCAACTTCTTGTTTGAGTAAGTAATCGTGTTAGTATTGTTCTTATTGTTCATAACTCTTATTTGAGTACTTTAATCTATGGGAATCTATAGATTAGAGGAGTATGCTTAGATTTAGGTGTGGTGCTTAGATCAAGGTTGCTTATGAATGCACCCTACCTTCCGGAGCGTGGTAGTTCGTGGTAGTGACAGTACCATTGATTCCTTTGGAGTCCACATCCCGTTGGATAGGCCAAGCAGGACCATGTTGCTAGAGGATTGCATGTTTTTCGTCCATGTTTTCCTTTGAGTATGTACCCCTAAGACAATATCAACATAGCTTACAAGGATAAGAACTAGACAACCATAGGAATCTTCTTATCTCTTTATCCTCTCCGAGTTCCTTGATTCTTTGCTTTCGGGGATTAGTTATATGCCTCGGTTATTCTCACACCATCCTCCCTGTGGATTCGATATTAAAACCCTCTCCCGGGTGAAATGCTCACCAGTATCCGTTAAACTTGCGGATTATTATAAATATTTACGTAGGCTTATCAAATACCAACACACGCTGCGCATATTAGTCTACCGGGACAAGTAGTACAACCCGCTGAACACGAAAGATCGCCTTACCGATTTTTTACGGGCGAAACAAAATGGCACACCCGAGTGGGACTGGTTCTCCTCCCATCTTTGCTATGCCCGATGGTCAAAAAAAGTTGTCATCTGCTAAGTCTCGTGCATTCGTGATGCATATTATTGGAAATTTGAGTCAATATATTGACCATGGAGTTTATGTTATGCGGTGAGTCGGCCTCTGGTGAGGGCCCCGCCTCATTCATGATCAAGTTTGGGATGTTTGCCCCTACTCAAGTTGTCACCACGGCAATGGAGTGGACATTGATATTGTGAAGTCCAAGAAAGCTAGCAAGCGTGCATATGCTAAAGCCAAGAAGGAGCGGTGCTCGCTAGTTGATGAAGCCCGTGACTTGCTAATTTGGCGATGAGAAGTCGATCTTTGTTGTACTCCGTACAAAGGCGTTCTTTGGGAGCATTAGATCAAGCTAAAGATGACCTTCGCCGAGAAAATATTAGAGGCGAGAAAAGCACGTCTTCCAAACTCCTTGCGTAATTTTAGAAGGAAGTATGTCAAGACACAAGAGTTATGGGAAAAGGTAGCTGCTTTCAGTATAGTTTGTTGATGAAACTCACGAAGAATGGTCGGTGAGGAAACCCCACGAGATGACTTGTTCTCGCATGAATGGGCTAAACACCCAACAAAGGCTAAGTCAGCGATCCGTAAGATGATTAAGGGGTACCTTCACAAGCAACGCTTGCCCGAGAACATGTTCCCATCCGGTTTAAAACCCAACACATGAAGGCTTTCCAAGTCGAGAACATGGTGTCTTGCTTTCACATTTCGGCAAATGGTGGCCCTCCTCTCGACACGGGCAATCAATTTTACGTCCATGCGCAGAGGCCCCAAGCACCTAATTCGAGAGGACTCCAACGACAACTCCAACAATTGCAAGCCCAAATGGACGGTATAAGAAGACAGATCCAACCTCGGGAGGGCTCACGAGCTCGCGCCCGAGGGGTAGAGGACCATCCCGGCGTCGGCCAAATTGGCGACCTCGGCAAGATCGGCAAGTCGGGCACCACGGAGAAGGGTTCAACCTCCAAGGAACGCCCAACTTAACCATAAGCTGGAACCGTTGGGGCGTCACCAAGAGTATCGTCCTTCTACTCGCCAAGTTTATGTGCCCCGAAGTCATCCACAAAACAATGTGCAAGTGCCGTTACCAACACGGCCGGCGCAACCAAGAAATTCAGCTTTACTTCAGACCCCTCCGATACAACCAAGGGTGTGGCAAGAGCCATCTGCTACCCAACAAAGGCGTGAGAGGCAGAGGAGGAGCCAAGAAACAATGTACCAAGAACTACAAGATTTGGTCCTAAGGCACGTCCAAGTACGCGTTCGTGCTGATGGACGCATTTATCCTGATAATGAGAAGATTTCCCTCCAAGTCTCACCGCACCTACAACAAAATGAGAGATATAACATCCTCATTGAGCGTCTAGCTCCTAGACCTCGTCAAGGCGAAACTACTGAGACATTGACTCCAAACTCCGCAGGGGGCACACTGAATGGTGATTCATCCCTAGGACATCCTACTGCACCTGGACAGAAAAAAGGGTTGTCTTCAGAGGCTCCTATGGAAATTGATGAACAATCTCCCAACAATAAAATTGATGCAAGGACGGCAGATGCGAGTACGTCAACTAATTATGATACTGCATCTGAGGATGAAGGGAGGAAGAAAATTGCCAATAATACAATGATGTGTGGTATGGTAGAAGTGCATTTGTCTGAGGATGCAAACTCTAGTTGGGAACCACCTGTAGTTACCCAAGAATTGACATATCCTTCAGATGATGAAATCGTCCCAAATCCGTCAATATTTCTAGAAGCAAGATGCCAAGTAGGAACATGTCAAGCCCCAGACTCATTGATGGCTCAATGCTTACCTGTCTCAGGAAGAAAACAATCAGGGAGAAGTAGGGCGAGTCCATATGATCGCCCTGACCAATTTAGAAGTATTACCTCAAAACTCCCAAATAGACCAATCTCGGTTAGAGTAGGTTGCGGGAAGAGAAGGGGCGACACTTTCGTTTTAAAGTCGAAGCACGTCGCCGGATAGCGGGAAGTTTGAGTACCTCTAGCCATGATGGGAAGGCAGTTAGTGATGATTCGGACACCCGAATCGTCAAGTTCTCTTGAAGCTCGGTCACAATCTCCACAATACTCAATGCTTGCCCCATCTCTTTTATTAGGAGATGAGGATGATTTGCTCAACTCCAATATTGCTCCCTGTGAATATGGCAAATGAAAATAAGGTTGTAGATCCTAGTAAAATGGTGAAAAGGGTTCGACATCGCAAACGCATGAAGAACGTGAAAAGGCAAGAGATAGAGAAATTGATGCGTTGAAGACCCAAATGAAGCGGCTCGTTTCTATGATGGCAAGTTTATTTGCAAATCAAAAGCACGGTTTTCCAATCCACCACAAGATCCACAGATTGCTGAGTTGAGCTGGGAACATTAGCCATTCCTCACTTTTCATACATAGAGCGACCACTCCCCTCGGAAGGTAGATGAGAACTTGCACAATGTCCACATGGCCCCTGATGTGGGTAAACCATCAGTTGGGACACTCAAAGATTATCATGACATCACGGAAGATATCATCAATAGAAAGATGAAACAAATAGCAATCGAACAAGGCCCTAAGGTGGTTGAACCTGAGGTCAAAAAGACATATGATTCATGGCACGACAAGGTCCCATTCTCTGCTGGCTGGCACCCACCAAAGTTTCGCCAGTTCGATGGAACCGGAGATGCAACTGAACATTTAGCATACTTTGAGGCCATTTGTGGGGATACTGCCCGTTCACCATCTCTACTTCTGCGACAGTTCTCAGCCGTTAACAGGTGCTGCCTTTCATTGGTATAGCCGCCTCCCCTGAAGGAACAATCCACAATTGGGCCATGATGAAGCATATGTTTAGGTCCCACTTCATCAGCATGAACAAGGAGATAACTATCTTAGAATTGTCCCAGATCAAGCAAAGACGTGATGAAAAAATAGAAGATTACCTGATTCGGTTCCGGAATAACTATGTTCGTCTCACAAGAGAAATGCATATCGAAGATGCCATCCAAATGTGTATTCATGGGATGCAACCACATTGGCTTGTACCGGTGTCCAGGCGGGACCCAAAGACCTTTAGTGAACTTGGAGATGCTATCTCAGCTACCAAGTTAGAATTCGAGAAGGCTCCACATATCATGGAGATGTATAAAAATGCAGGAAACACTGATAGTAATAGAAGATTTAACACATCTTCCAAGCCAATGAGCAATGGGGGCAAGCCGAAGCCCGCTGAGTCAAATACTACAAAAAGGTGCCCGTATTTGGCCCGAGAAATGACCAAAGGCCAAATAGGCACTCAAATATAAGAGAGATGCTTAATAAGCAATATGTGTTTCGCAAGGACTTGGTTGGGAGCTGATTTGAGCAAATGAATGAGCAACATCTCTTGACACTGCCAAACCCGACAAGACCTGATCAAGTGGATATGGTTGATAATCCTCTATATTGTCCGTACCATAGGTATGTGGGTCATAAAATTGAGGATTGTATTGCTTTCAAAGAGTGGCTCCAAAGGGCCATTGATGAACGTAAATTGGCCCTAAAACCTGAAGCCATCAACCCCAACTATCAGGCAGCCAATGTGGTAACTATCGCACATAGTGATAAAACAAGTGCAACCCAATCTGATGAAGAGCACTGGGCACCTTTAATGCAAGTGGAGGGGCAATTGCAAAGCTGTCAACTAGCATTCTACGCTCCAAATGAGTGTGCACAACCATGGGAGAGAATTCGACAGAAGCATCCTCAGAGAAATGATACCCAAAGTACTCACTCACAACCAGCCTCCTCTTCATCCTATCGGAGATCAGACCCTAGCAAGAGGCGGATGCCGTCCAGATTTGTCCCGCGAACTGAGGGAGATGAATCATTTCCCAGAAGAATAAACACACCACCCACTTTGGGCCAGTTCTTTCCAAGACATTGGGGGCAACACTCTGAGGTGGAAGATCCTCAACACGATGTCACTTCAGTCAAGAATATTGCCCCATGCATGGGAATCATGACTACAGAAAAGGCAGATGACTCCAAGGATGGGATGGCTATTACACCAGAGGAGCGAAAACTACTTCATTCCGATGATGATTCAGAAGACGAGAAAACTAAGGAGGTAAATATGAACCTAAGAAGTGGCAAAGATGTAGTTGAACCACAAAAGTCTTGCCAATATAGAGCAGAGAAGGAAAAGGGGCAAACATCTAAAAATGCCCCCGCGTATGAGCAGCAGCTGGGGGCACCCACGAGTAAACCCCCAAAAGATGATGAAGTAGAGTATAATGTCATTGCTCATTTGAAGCGTATTCCTGCCCTCTTAAGTATTTATGATGCACTTACATTGATGCCTGAACTTCGGCAAGCCTTGATTAAAGCCTTAGAGAAGCCAGATGTTTATGAGGTCACAATGGCAGAGCATCGAATCAGCCAAGGTCTCTTTGAGGCAAATGAAATATCCTTTTCTGAGGAGGACAAAATCATAGCGGATAACAATCATAATCGGCCCCTATACATTGAAGGCAACGTGGGCAAAGCACACCTTCGGCGGATTCTCATAGACCCCAGGTCAGCTGTCAACCTTTTGGCCATCAAGAGCCTAAGTAGGGCTGGTTATACTTTGAATGATTTGGAACCAACAGGAGTGGTGATCTGTGGCTATGATAGTAATGGAAGCCCAACATTAGGGACAATCACTTTGAAGCTACAAATGTCTACGTTCTGCTTCAAAGTCAAATTCTTTGTGATTAAGTTTTGTACCTCCTACTCGGCGTTGCTTGGGAGGCTGTGGTTACACAAGTATCATGTCGTGCCGTCAACACTTCATCAGCTCAAGTTTGTGGACAATCAAGGACAACAACAGAGAATCATTGGCAACCTTAATCCATATACCATGCAAGAAGTACATCATGTCGATGCGAAGTATTTCTTTCCAAATGAATGGTCAGGGAAGCAGCTTGGTCGCTCAACGCCGCCAGCGGAGATTCTGATTACTCCAAAGACAACATCATCGACAGCCGAGATGAAGTATTTAATTGCTCCTTGTGCTTCATCTGCAAAATTAAGAAGCTCGTCATATAGAGCGCATGACAAGAGAGATATGGGCCATCCAGCTAAGGTCCTTACTCCGCCAATGTGCACACAAGTAGAGAAGAAAGAGACTAAGAGTCCATCTCAGTTGTGGACCTGGAACCTTACCCCTTCTGGGCCGACTTTGCCCACGATAACGACAACATCTATGGCGCCCTCGACCTCAAGAACACCGAGAAATTGAGAACAAAGATGGCCTGCCCGACACTCAGGAGGAGGGCGACACTACAGAAGTGATGCCCATTCCAGAGAGGGGAAGAGTAAAGAAGATGGTCAGCGAGATTGAAAAGATAATAAGGAAGTTGGAGAGAAATTCCGGGCCACACTCCAAGCGGAGCCTAGATTGGTTCCCTTGCTCGAAAAGGCCGGGATCAAATTGGGACATGGTCGGCAACTCCCTCCACCTCCAGGCGTATGTGAAAAATGGTGGAGCCAATCAGAAAGAATAATTAAGGAAGGGCAAGCACCTCGCTCTAAGCCAGGTTTAGGATACCTGTCAGAAGACTCCTCGGGTTGTGACGAGGAAGAAATGTACGGCCCCAAGTGGAGGGCCTCATGTAATGTTACTCATGTTCTTAATGGTGATTGGCAAAATGAATTATGGGGAGATTGCCCCTCTGATGATGAGGAAGACCTAGTGTCTCTACGCCCTATTATTTCTCACACTAACCCTTTTCGTGCAGCTACTAACGCAATGCAGGGGTCATAGGGAGGACGTAGATTGTATTTTGGCATCCATGCATGTTGTGATGGTAGCTCCAAATGGTGAAGTATTGAATGCAGTCCCTGCCCCTCAAGAGCTAGAGGATGTTATTGAGCATACTCTTGATGAGTTGGTGGAAATAAACCTAGGGAGTGACGACGATCCGAGGCCCACCTTCGTTAGCGCCACCTTCACGGCCGAGGAATGTGAAGACTACTGAGGCAGTTTTTGATGCAATATAGTGATTGTTTTGCATGGTCTTATAAGGAGATGCCTGGTCTAGACCCAAATGTTGCCACTCACAAGTTGGCAATAGACCCTCAATATCACCTGTCAAACAACAACCACGCCGTTTTTTTCGCCCGAGTTGGAAAATGACATAGTGGTGGAGGTGGACAAATTGATTAATGCGGGGTTCATTAAATAAATACAATATCCCCGTTGGCTTGCAAACATAGTACCCAGTCCTAAAGAAGAATGGGCAAGTAAGGGTATGTTTAGACTTCCGTGATCCGAATCGCACTTGCCCAAAAGATGAATTTCCTACACCATTGACGAGACATGGTGGTTGATGCCACTCGGGGGGTACGGCTCTCTCATTCATGGATGGATTCTCGGGTTACAACCAAATTAAGATGGATGAAAATGCGCCTATGATACGGCCTTTAGAACACCAAAAGGGAATTATTATTACACTGTAATGCCCTTTGGGTTGAAAAAATGCTGGCCCCACCTATCAAAAGAGCAATGGCAATTGTATTTGAGGGCATGGTTCACATAGGCGTAGAATATTACATAGATGACTTAGTGGTGAAAACCCGAGATAGAAGAAACCATCAAGAAGACCTGCGCTAAAGGTGTTCGAGAGGTTACGCAAATACCAACTCAAGATGAACCGCGTAAGTGCGCATTCGTAGTGCAATCGGGGGTCTTTGTAGGCTTCATTGTTCACCAACGGGGTATAGAAATTCAGCCTAAGAGCATAAAGGCGATCCTCAAGATGGCCCCACCACAAGATTTGACTGAGCTTAGATCCTTACAAGGTTTGCTAGCCTATATTAAGCGGTTTATCTCGAATTTGTCGGGGCACGCGTTCAACCTTTCTCCAAGTTAATGAAGAAGGGTGCACCATTTATATGGGATGAGGAATGTCAAAATGCTTTTGATAGCATCAAGCATTACCTCCTTAATCCTCCTGTTTTGATGGCACCTGTCAAGGGACGCCCTTTGATTTTATACATAGCGGCACAACCCGCTTCTGTGGGTGCCCCGCTTTCGCTCAAAATAATGATGAAGGAAAGGAGGTTGCATGTTACTACCTCGACCGCACAATGGTGGGGCTGAACGCAACTACTCCCCAATTGAAAAACTATGCCTATCACTCATATTTGCCCTAAAGAAATTGCGGCATTACTTATTATTTCATGAGGTCCAACTCATTGCGAGAGCGGAACCCTATCAAGTATGTCCTTAGCCAACCAGTCCTCTTTGGAAGGATAGGCAAGTGGGCTCTACTCATGATGGAGTATGACATCACTTATGTACCACGTAATTTGTCAAAGGGCAGACTTTGGCGGATTTCCTTGCTGCATATCCAGTCCCGGATGACTCCCCGTTGGTGACGGACCTACCAGATGAAGAAGTGTTTGAAGTTGGTGTTGAGGCCCCTTGGGAACTATACTTTGATGGAGCGGCCCGCAATGAATACGGACATGATAAGACACCAAAAAGAAGAGCAGGCACTGGTATAGTATTCAAAACTCCTCGTGGAGACACAATGTACCACTCATTCTCTTTACTTAAAGAGGAATGCTCTAATAATGAAGTAGAATATGAGTCCCTCATTTTTGGGCTATTACTAGCCCTCTCTATGGACATTCATATCCTACATGCATACGGGGACTCCCAACTTATTGTGAGGCAAGTGAATGGCATCTATGAGGTGCGTAAACCTGAATTAAAAGCATACCACGAGGTCGCATGCAAGCTCATGGACAAGTTTGAGCACATCCAAATCAGTCATATCCTCGAAGTGGAAACGCATCTGGCGATGCTTTAGCCAAAATTGCGGCTTCCTTAGCTCTTTCGGATGGGGAAGCAAAGATAAAAATAGAGGAAAGATGGCTCCTCCCGGCAGTACTTGACCTCATCCCTAAAAATGGCGACATGAACATTGTGTCTACAACCAATGTCCATGATCAAGACTGGCGCAAACCTTTCCTCGACTATTTCAAACATGGGATACATCCAAGTGACCCTATTGAACGTCGCCAGTTTCAACGACGTGTTCCGTCGTACATCTTCAAAGCAGGTGTGTTGTATAGGCGTTCCTTTGGCCATGAACTACCCCTCCGATGCCTTTCTTGAGAAGAGGCTCATAAAGCCCTTAAAGAGGTTCATTCTGGAGTGTGTGGTGGACATCAAAGTGGGCCAAAGATGTACCATAGCATCAAACTCATGGGATGCTATTGGCCAGGAATGATGGCTGATTGCATCAAAATAGCACGGTCTTGTCATAACTGCCAAATACACGGGGACTTCAAGCACCAACCACCGGTTCCTCTTCACCCAACCATACCTTCATGGCCATTTGATGCTTGGGGCATCGATGTGATTGGCATGATCGAGCCACCATCTTCACGGGGCCATCGCTTTATCTTAGCGGCCATTGATTATTTTTCAAGATGGGCTGAAGCAATTCCATTAAGAGAGGTCAAGTCGAGAATGTTATCAACTTCCTCGAACGACACATCATTTATCGTTTTGGCATACCTCACCGAATAACATCCGATAACGGGAAAGCCTTCACATCTACCAAAATAGCAAGATTTGCGAGCAAATACAAGATTGAGTGGGCTGCTCCATTTGGTTATTACCCTCAAGCAAATGGCGGGCGAAGCCTTCAACAAAATGCTTGGTGGGATTACGAAGAAAACAGATCACAAAACACAAGCGAGATTGGCATGACCGCTTGCATGAAGCCTTGTGGGCGTATCGTGTCACCGTCCGAACGCCTACTCAGTCAACCCCATATTCATTGGTATTCGGCACGGAAGCCGTATTACCACTAGAGGTGGAGCTCCCAGCACTTAGAGTTGCCATCCATGATGAACTTACACAAGATGAACAAGTTCGCCTCAGATTCCAAGAGCTTGATGCACTTGAAGAGCGTCGCTGGGCGCGCTACAGAACCTTGAGTTCTATCGAAATATGTCACGAGCATATGACAAGCTTGTAAAACCACGAGTCTTCAAGAAGGGAGACCTGGTGCTAGCACCCGACGACCCATTATCCCGTCCAAAAGCAAAGGGAAATTTGACCCAAAATGGGAAGGGCCCTATGTCGTAGAGCAAGCCTACGATGGAGGTGCCTACCAATTGATTGATCATGCGGGCGTCCGGCCAATGCCTCCTATCAATGGGCGATACCTTAAAAGATATTTTGTTTAAAAAACAAAAAATTGCACTAAGGAACACTACACCCCTCCTTTGTTAAATCAAATGAAAGGTAGGGATGTAGCTCCCTAGTCTCCTTTTGTTTCCTCTTTCATAAAAAAACAAGGGCATTAAACCGCCTAGATAAAACGGCTTCCCCAAACATCATGAAGCTGGTAACTTAAGATTTGTCCACTTGAGAGCTCAACAACAGACAAGATCCTCAACCAACACAATACACAAAGGCACATGTTAAGTGTGTGGGACCGGAACATTGAAGGCTGATTTGATCACGATCTAAGGCTGTCCGAAATCAGATACCCCGTACTACCTCTCGCCCGTCGTCCGGAGCCATCCACATATGGGGAAGACTATAGGAACAAGAGCATGAGAGGGCTACCTGCCCCAACAAAAGTTGAGGTGCAGTGTGCGACTTCTTGCCACCCCAACATTTCAACAAGGGACTTGTAAAAAAAAGAATAATGCCCGCGAGGTCTAGTTTCACATAGTGTGGAAGGTGGGATCTCGAAAGCCTTGAAAGTAGCTTCTCAGAAAAGTTACAAGATATCAAGTCCAAATGTCCAAGAAAATCAATGGACAAGTCAAAGCGTCCAAGCAAATCAATGGACAAGTCAAAAAAATCTATGATTCAAGCTCAAGTCGGTCAAAAAGAGCACCCGGTTGTCTTTGGAGAGTGACCACCTTCCACCACCCTTGCAAAAAAGTGAGGCATCTCCAAGCCGTTTACACCCATAAAACCATTCTATCTCAGCCATACCCAATGCCTCTTGAGGAGTACGGGGTTGATGACTCGTCCTAGCTGAAGTGACAGATCAAAGAATTTTCCAAGGTTTTTGGGAACATCTACTAAACATGTTGTCCTTAATCACGAACACAATCAAGGACATCATACACATTATCCCCTGAGGTTGAGTTCTCTTGTGGGCTTGTTAGCGGCACCACATAGCTTGATGACCAACGGGAAGCCAACATTTTTAAAAAAAAAAAAAAACAAATCTCCCTCTATATCAGTTACAATGCCTGACAAAGGAAGTTCCTTCCTACGTTGCCATAAAAGCATTTGACAAAAGGATTGCATATTCAGCGGGAGTAGTGAAGCATACCATAGCGGTTCCTGCGGATCTGTGAAACCCTTCAATTCTATCACTAGGCGCCATAACAGCTAAATGGCCAGGTAGAATTGATAAACATCATTGATTGGGAGCAGTGAAGCATACCATAGCGGTTCCTGTGGATCTGTGAAACCCTTCAATTCTATTGGCTGGCGCTGTAACAGTCAAAACAGCCGCAATAGAGTTGACAAATTCCCCTTGAGAAGTAGCATGGACTTTCGCTACAAAACAAGGAAGATTATGGGTGATTTTATTGGCTGGCGCCGTGATAACACAACGGCCGCAATAGAGCGTCCCTGATGATCGGAAACCATAGTATGGACTTTCGCTATGGTTACCCATATTTTCTCTTATACTTGTTCCTGTGATATGGACTTGCGTCACAGAGGTCGATTAAGTATATGGTGCACGGCATGGTCTTTCGCCGTACAAGATGCAATCCTTATTGGCTTATTAATCTGAGGCAAAACATGGTTGCCTCCACTGACTATCGCGTGTGATATGGACTTGCGTCATACGTAGTTATATTTACATGGGGTATGGTCTTTCACCTCATTGTTTCCTTCCATTCCTACACAAGTGATATGGTTGCGTCACCAGTGTAGATGAGTAATAAGTTGGGAAGACGTAAGAGCGTCCAAAAAAAAAAAAAAAAAAATGATTGGGAAAGAATGTTTTATTTCCCTGCCACTTATGGGTCGAGCGCGAATGTGCTGTAAAAAAATACTGATTGTTCACGTTTAGAAAGGAAAAGAATGCCCTGGTGCAAGGCAAAAAAAAAAAAATGTATGTATACACGGCAACAACTAGCAGCGGCTTTACAGCCCCTATGCAATCAGGCGCTTGTTCTTTTGATGCTCGCTCATCACCAAACATGAAGGGTTTGAAAGGCTAGGAGTATTTATTAATGTGAAGGGTTCTTCCGTACCTGCAAATACATGGGCGAGCCAAATAAAGGGCCACCGACAGGAGCAAATTCGTCAAGAAAAAGAAGGAAACAACATATACATATATAAATGGAAAGAGTCAATATTTACTCAAACGGAATTATGACACATGGGAACAACGTCCCTGTTATTTTTTTGACACATCACGTGCCCAAGCAAGTACTCCTGAACAAACTAAGGGCGCAAAGTTGACTCGCTAAACAACGTTGGCGATAATTGCACCTTTATTACAAAAACACTAGGGGCATGAAGCTCACCCATTTGAACAGTGCTTAATGAACTGCCTAAACAGACTTGCAATGACCAACAAGAGACAATTCGGTCTTCGATCAAGATGAGGACCGGATGAACGAAATCAGGGCTTCTTTCTCTTCTTTGCCCTGTACTGGAGCATAACGAGCAATTTGCTTCTCCACTGTGGACGATGAAGTAGATACACCCTCGCGCGCCTTGGACAGTCGACTGAAGAGATCCTCGAGTCCCTCTATCTGCCCCAACTTTTCTTCACGCTTCTTCTCTTCCTTCGTGATCGAATCCTGAAGGGACTGAATCTTCTCATCATGACGCTTCACCTGACTGTTTAGAAGCGCAAGGTGTTCCTTGCCAGCGGCGCTAATGTCGTCCAACTTCTGCAAAGCCATGGGCACCTCTGTCTGAATAGCAGCTGCCTGTTGAACTAGCCCTCCAGCACTGGATCTTGATGTTTTAGGAGATGAGGACTCTCCGCTGCCACCAAGGATCTTTGAAAGCCGATTCAGAGCTTTTCCAAATTTTCGTAGTCCTGCCGTTATTTTAACTGATTCGCCATCATAAAATAAATCTTGCCAATGACTCAGTACAACATCAATCTCCTTGGCAAGAGCACCTTCATCAAGGCTTTCTGAATTAAGCAAAGCATGGATGTGCTGTACATCCAACTGAACATATCTAAACATGCCCTGTTTTGAATCATCCAAAATGTCGGATGCACTTAGCGTGACAGCTTCCTCAGTAGCTGGGCACGAAGGGGGGTTGTCATTTACACCTTCAATGAATTCAGCAAGCTGACGCTCCATTGCAGCCTCCACTTTTTGCACCTCCTTCAAGCCCGTCGAAACGGTCCATTTGGTGGTTCCTAAAAAAATAAAAAGCAATCAGATAGCAACAAGCAGACACAATGGAATATATATAACGATGCTATTTTACACATTATTAATATGTCACTGGCTGAAGCCTTTGTTGGCACCTGTCCTCTTTGATTTCACTCGGCTATCATTTGCCGGGATTGGAGAAGCCTGACGCTTCCGAGGGCTTGGGTTTACTTCCACGGCTCACTGGTTGTGGCCATCTTGGCGGCGCATTTACCACTAGTAACCTTCCCGAGCACGGCAGTCTTTTTTGGCACCATCACCGACTGTTCCTTTCTCTTTGGCGCCCTGGACAGCAGTAGTCTTAGTGGCACTCTTGATTGCACTGCTACTCTTTGCAGCACCGCCATTGTTCCTAGCTGCGGCCGTGACGCCTCTGCCGGCTGAGGTTTTAGTGTCGCTCTTTGTCTTTGCACCACCACTGCTTGCCTTGGCTGAGATACCTTGGCCATCCAGAGCCTTGACAATGCTCTTTGTGGGAGCGTCATTGCCGGTCACCCCGACTGCTATGCCCACATTATCCAAAGCCTCTGCAGCACGGCGGCCGCCTTTCTTTTCAGACATCACATCTTCTACACCCAGGTCAGCTGTGGGAGCATCCACCAACCTTTCAACAGCAGCTGGACTTTTTGCTCGAGCCTCAGGTTGCATGCCGTCAACACTGGCGCAGGATGACTCTGGCCGCCACCCAGCGAGACCAAGAACAATGTGCTTAGAGTCATGACGATTCAAAGAAGTTAAGGCCTTATTATCAACATCTAAAAAAAAAGGGAAATGAATGGTAATTAGAAATATAATATGACAGGTAAAAAAAAAGGGGAGAAAGAAAGAGGGAAATTATAAATGTCAGCACGTACCAATGCGTGCTGCATCTTTGCCTTTAGCTACGGTAAGAGGAGCCGCAATGCCACTAATAAAGTTTGATGCTTCCTGTAAAAAACCAAGTGAATGTGCAGACCATGTCATATACTCTGATGAACAGTTCAGCAATGTGTCTTGCGGCCGCATCTCAAATGTATGCCCATAAGGTAACCAGTGTGCCAACAAACGACGGCTCAACACACCAAGAGTTTCATCCATGTCGGCACCAGAGTAGCGAAGCATATTGTTCATAGTGAAATCCGGAACAGCTTGATCACAGTTAAACATGCGTGCAAACCTGTGGGGGGCGTATACAAGGTTCTGGTATAATTGACAACGGCGATATGAAATTCCACCCAAACCGCTACTGATCAGCATGTCAACTTGCAAAAGTGTGAGTCGCCTTTTGTCATTTTTAGCGCCTCGTTTATCTTCGATCATGTATGACTGATGCTTCGGGAAATGAACTCTCAATCTTCCTAAGAAGTCCAGGGCCAGCAAAGAGCAACCATCTTTTAACAGTATCAAGAAATAGGCGATGTGCATCCTGCAGGCTAATCTGCACCTTTGAATCATCTGAAACATCTATAATAAAAGGCGGTGAAACTGTGATGAGTGGAAAAGACATGGGTTGCTGCGGCAAAGCTATCCAATAGCTCGCATACCACCCCATTATAAAATGTGTTGGCAAGGGTAATTCACATTCACTAGCTGAACCAGTACTTGCAACAATGGAGTGAAAAATGTTACCAAGACTGCTGTACAAATGGGCTGCACTAGCAAGTCCAATGCTCTGCCGAGTTCCTCGGGCAATTGAGGCCGCAGCCATGAAAACTTCAGGCCGAATGTATGCACCTGTTCCTATCGGAACACAATAAGAACAGAGCCATCCAGAAATAAAAGCGGCCAGGAGTTGAACACGGGTGTAGCCTCTTCTAAACTTCATTAGCTTAACAGAAAAATAAAGGCAGAAGGGCATACGTTCCCCGTTACCTCCAACACGGAAATTTAGCCCCTTTAGTAGAGGATCCTCGTGTGATGCAAAATAAGATGATGGGAGAGGAATGTGTTGCTGGCCCTCAAGTGTTTTGAATCTTCAAGGAAATAATCTACCCAATCCGTTAGAAGAACAGGCCGGGCGGACAGCTTCTGCACTCTTTCCGTCATTAAGCCAACTCAATTCGCATAAGCCTTGAATAGTTCCCTGGCCACTCCGTCATTCACATTATCATTTGGAACGTATTCATCATATACACGCCCAGATATTGGGATGCCCATTGCCTCCTGAATAACCATCAAGGGATAGCCCATCTCACCTTGGGTAGTTGCGAGAGTATGACCGTCAGAATTCCAGAATGATATGAAAGCTTGTATCAAAGGCCATGACAGGTTGACTTTGTATAGGAAAGCCAACACACCTTTCAAGATCCCTGCTTGTTCAAGACGGTGTCTCTCATAGTTAGAAACCAACGTAGCTCGAGCCCATAATAAGAACTTCGGGCTTGGTAGAGCACCAGTGCACAGGTGAGGATCACTGTCATGCCACCATGCCTTGGAGGGGTACTTTAAAAATTCTTGCGCAACCGTGGAGACCAGCGGGCGTGCCCCATTATCTTGAGGAGATCCTTCAAGTGTCGGCTCTAGAGTGATGAAGACTTGTCGTTCTGAGTTCGCCTCTTGATTAGAACCAGCAGCTACCTGACGACGCCGTAGCATTGTTAGCGCAAGTGGCGGTGTCACTAGAAGTTGAGGCGGATTCATGATCGCCCCAGCTCCGATGAGCAGTTTCGGTTTTCTTGACAGACCGTCGATCCCCAAGGCAGAAGTTATGCACAAATTCACATCCTCCAGGTAGGTGCTTTGGCCTAACACTGAAGAATCTGCCAAATCTGCAACGTCACATTGGGGCTCATATTCAGCCCGCCATATATTTGATCCATCCCCTTTAGGATCCTGTGTTGGCTGCAAAAAGGGGTAAAACGTTTACATACTGGTCAGCACATGTTTTCATGCAGCAAATATATACATATGTATATATACGGCGTTGGCTAATTAAAGAGAGAGAGAGAGAGAGAGAGAGAGAGAGGTGTATGCGTGCTGACCTCGATCTCATAGTCCTCGTCCCGGCCATGACTTTTGTTATCTCTGGCATCAGAGCTCGTGTGGCCAGAAACAACTTCGTTCGGCCCTTCTCTAGCCTGCCTCTGCTCATATTTATTGCGGTTATCATAATCTTCAGCATGACAACGCAAATCTTCACACTGCCTGCGACGATCATCATAGTGGCGGCGACCTTGACGAGCTGGTGCGTCAACGCCCATTTGTTCTCCAGATATGCGAGGTCTGTTCACGTGGCGCCCCGGTGAACGACTACGGCTGTAATCGTCGTTGTATCGCCACTCGGATTGATGCTGAGCACGATCATGGTGAGTAGGTGATCGATTACGCAGATGGGCACCGGGCGACATGTCTCTTCGACCACGCTCCCCATATCCGTCATCCTGATCATAGCGGCTGTACCTTCGGCCGCGCCCCTCGTGTTCATCAGTCCGATCGTAGTGGTTGTGCCTCCGGCCACGCTCTCCATAGTCATCAACCCCATCATAGTGGTTGTAGTTCTGTGGCCAATCCCCTTGACGCGGTGGCCGGTAATGTGGTGATGTTTGCCCCGTCGTGGCCTTGCCATCGGATCGTTGGAAAACAACCGAGTTCCACCTAACAGGATCAAGACACAAAGATACAAGTTCATTCATTGTCATGATGACAGAGGTAAAATACGGGAGTACATATTTACTAAGAATGATAAACAGGGAAAAACAAAATTATATATCACACGGCCTTCTACGAATCCTATCCTTCAATCAAAAAAAAAAAATACGGGGTAAAAAAAAATTGAGAAGATGCTAGGATACGTATACACAGAACAACGAACTTTAGTAAAACCTGGTTTGAGCAAATGGAGTAATTTTTCTGATAAGATGGCAGAGCACTAACAGTAATGGGAAGACATCGGCGTACGAGAGTGTACGTAACAAAATGGAAATGAAGAGGGTACTCAATCAAGATGCAACTTACCACACCTGTAACTGTAAGGGCCGGGATCGGAGCCAGGACGGGGTGCCCCCTGTCCTGACTGCTCCGCCGCCGCCGATGCTAGTCGAACTACTGCTCAAAGGTAGGTCACAGGGCGCCGCCCTTTGTACTCTACGACGCGAAGCCGGGATGCGGCGCAGGCAAATGTGCGGACTGCGGACTGTGGAGGAAATAGATCACGGAGTATCCGCACATCTAGCACTCAACGAATAGAAGCTCTGGTTCCCCTTTCTTTTAGCCAAAATTTGACCGAGAGAAGGTCAGCTTCCTACCAGATTTTGCCGGACATATCGGTCAGTTTCGCACAAGATTTTGCCAGACATAGAGACTAAAAATATAGATAGTTTTGCACCAAGTCGAGTCCCTGCTCTTTCATCGCATGAACTCTACTTGCTGGGGGGGCATTTGTAAGATAAAATTTAGGCATCCCACGGCCATTTACTACAAGTTAAATGAAGCCTAATTTGATAATGGCATGATGCTTAGGAAATATGTGCTATACTGAGAATGTTTTCTTTAGGCTGCAAAGGGTTAATTAATTGGTGAATGAAATATGATTAATCAAAGTGGGCCGATTCACTCGCGAGTGGCCCATCAAATGTCTCTTCTCATACATATATATGTGCAGCATGTTGATTAATTAGTATCGGCCATTAGCAGCCCCCTAATCTTAATCTTGGGCCTTAAGAGGTGGTTTGCGCATGGCCCATGCAAAGCACGTAATACATACTTGCTAGCTTCCTTGCCCAAAAAAGCTAGCAGGTGTGCACATGTTCGTATCTCTCTTCTCAACCCGCGTATACATGTACGTTGTACAAATAGCCGCTGCACACCTTAAACCTCCGAATGACCTGCGTCTCTTGCCTGGCCATTGTCGCATGGAGATCGTGGATGCCTGCATGTCGTGTCCTGTCGTTCCACTCACCCGCCCACAGATCAAAGGCTGTGCGTTCATCCCTGGCTCTTTTCGCCACTGTTCAGAGGTGGGCGACGCTTGCATGCTCCTGGTGTTGTGCTCACTCGCTAACGCAGATCAAAAGCCATGCTCATCCCTCGCTGCTCACTCTATTTAGCAATATCTCTGCCCTATAAAAGAAGCAAGTTGCCATCGGCCAGGGGGACGGACGCTCGACCAAGAGAGCACGCTGCTGCACACGCACTGCACACACACCACCACTCCACCACATCACGCCACCGCCAGGCTGCACGCACACGCACCTAACGCCGGCCACCACAGCAGCGACGCCGTCGACCTCCTCGCCGTCATCAAGATCACCGAGCACCTCATCTTCTCCGGCAAGCGCGGGAGCGACGTCCTCGACTCCCTCGCCGTCAACCTCTCGTCGTCTCCGGCGAGCTCCCCACATCGTCTCCAGCGAGCCGAACCTCTACTTCATCGTCTCCGGCGAGCTGGTCCACATCCTCGCCGACGAGCCGGACGTCTACGGAACGCACGCACTACCGCCGTCGGCTTTCATCCCTCAACACCAACGACATCATGGCAGCGCACTTCGAGGGTGAGATCCTTTACTTATTTAAGTTTACATCTTATCTCTATTTTGTATAGCTGTATGGACAGTCATGCGGCAATCCGCGGCACGGTGACGGAAGCCCGGAGCGACGACCAGCACAGCAGCAGGAAAGAGACCACGGCGGCCACCCACGGCATGGAGACAGCAGCTCGGAACAATGATTATCACTGCAGTGAAGAAGAGAAAGCGGCCACCTGTGATACATCGACGACATCCCAGCAAGGGCGCCACAACAACAGCAAGATGACAGCAAGAAATGATAGCAAAACAAGCATTCGGCCTGTCCAAATAGCAGCACGGCAAGAAGGCAGAGAAATTCCGATGATAGATGAGATGGCCTGAACAAGACGATAGAAGCAAGAATAAGAGCAAGCAAGATGCATGGCATGCAAGATCACCAGCAACTCATCGATGATCAGCGTGGCAGTTCTGCAGAAACAACAGTGCAAATCATCGACATGACAGCCGACGACTGCAACAAATACAACACTCTTCATCAGATCAGCAAAGTGTCCATCAGCAGCAAATCCATTCACGATGGTGGGACAACCTGGCCCGGCAATGGCTCATCTTGGCAAGTTTCTGACAAGAAGAACCCTGACAATATCTCTACTACGGCGGCACAGAGCAACAGCATTGAGCCCAGCAACATCTTCACTGCGGCACCAAGCAATGGCGGCCAGCGGCGCCACATGATGAGTCTGTACAACCTCGGCATCCATGACAACCTGACAATTGTGGCAAGGATGACGGCAACAAGCATTGTCCTGATGGCCAGCAAGTTCAACAAAATTAATACAAGTTTCAAAAGACAGCCGACAGAGCATCCGGTAGCAGCAAGCATGTCAGCCTAGAAGTGTCTTTGACGGCCCTGCATCTTTTGACAAGCCCATCGTTGATCCAGGCCATGTGGCAGTCCAGCTCAGTGGCATATATAGCCCGACGATGCATGCAAAGCTTATATACATTGCAACTACATAAATCAAACAAGCTAGCAAGCCGGGCCTTTCTACCGCATATATGTCAAAGAAGATAATAGAAGAGAGTCTACAGTTCCGTACAAATGTTGAGTTTTGCACACATTGGCAGGCGACTAAGTGTCAAGCCAATGATCCCAGAGCTTTACACGATAGAGAAGTCTTCTGAGTATTACATCAGCACAAGTCTCATAGTTACCACAACATCTTTCCGCACCCTCAAGGCCGGTGAACCATATGAAGTCATTTTCTTCCCCAGATACCGACGAGGCTGGGACGTTTCTTTTCCGCGACCGACGAGGCCGGAATTATTGTTCGTGACCGACGAGGCCGAACACTTGACTTCTTTATGGGATCCGCACGACGAGGCCGGAACCTTTGCTAGAGGCCGACGAGGCTCTAGCAATTCACCATTTCATTTTATTTGTGCTTATGCATATATTTGGGAGATGACTCTTGTTTATTCAGAGACGACGACAATGACCATCAGCATAGCTTAATCGGAGGTATTCCGCGGCCTAATGCCCGGATGTAATTAATTGGAGGCCTTCCGAGGCCCCATGAACCAGAAGCCACGCAATCCCCTGATTGTCGGATGAGGCTCGGCGCGAATGTATATATTAAAGTGGGAAATTGTACTTTGTAATTCTCTGATGAATAATAAAGTGATATTTCCCTGAACTCTTGTCTCTTGTGTTTTATTGCACATTTACTCAATTTGTATACGAATGTATACTGGCACGCCTGCGCATATTAGTACTGATCAGTAGTACAACCCGCGGAACACAGAAAGATCGCCTTACTGATTTTTCTGGCGAAACAGCTGGTATTGTGGTTATGGTGTGCGGGAGAAGGAACTGGAGTGGGGCTCCCTGTATAAGGTGACCCGGTGTCGGTGGTGTAGCCTTGGCGACCGTGCGGTTGGTGGTCTTGGTCGGTGAGATTTCCCATAAGGTGGGACTTTATGGCTTCTCTGTTGTCGGTGTGGTGTCCACCTGATAGTTCTTGGCACTAATCCATGCTTTAAGATTTTTACTCCTTTTTCTGTCTTCAATAATCTCCACGGGCTTGATAACTTGCGTCCAGTATTTAAATCCTTCGGTTATCTTCCACTTGTAGTACTTCATCTTCGGCTTCACCTAGAATTACTGGCACTGGTTGCCACTTGGATTGTTGTACGGTGTCTTGAACAGCTTCGAGTGTTATGGTTGGGGTTAAAATCAGCAGTGTCGGCAACTTTCGGCATCGAGGTGACAGCATGTCGGCAATGTTCCGCGGTCGTCTTGTATAGTAATACCGAGGCGACGGCGATGACGGCTGTAGTGGAGAACACTGGTGCGCGTTCAACGACTACAGTCGTGCAGTCTTTCGGTGTCGTCGTGGCTTCCCTGCAAATTAGCTCCTAATCTACTTGGAAGAGAGAGAGAGGTGAGAGGGAAGAGCACAAGGTACGACAAAGGATCTACCTAATGGAGGTTTAGAGGGAAAGCATGAAGTGGGGATAAGAAGAGACTTATGGGTAGTTCAGTAACTAAAACAATGTTAGCGACAGAAACAACAAGCAGACCAAACAAGCAGGGGTGAAACGCCTGAAAATATTAGTCTCGGCGACCTTAGTTTATATGGAACTTGCTGTATTACTCGTGACCTGTGTGGTTTTTCATGGCGTTCACGAACCTATTGGACCTTTCTTTCCATTGATTACCACAAGGTAGTAAGAATGGAGAAATTTCCCATAGGTTTGATAATAGGCAAGGCATTATATTAAAACCAACAAGCGCGACAATAGATCTCATCACAGGACAGTTACACAGATGATACACTGCCATGATGATTATTGCGCGACTTCGCATCTACTAAGGACATTGAAGCATAGGCATCTCTTGCTGCTAGCAAACGCTTAGCAACTACTGCTAAGACATTGCTTGCACAACAAGCTTACAACGGATAGCACTACTTAAACTTACTATGCTGCTTGGACTATGCCTTATGGATGCTCCAACAAGGGCTAGACTTGCGCATCACATTAGCGCCCATTTAGGTACTCAGACGTCCTTGGCATTCCCAGTCACGTTACTGGATAGCATTTGCATCCTTCCTGTTGGGGGCTTTGGAACGTGCAAGTTCATTTAGCGTCTCCGAGAGGAGTTGTGGAGACTTTCCATTGGTCGGGCAATCCGAATGAGACCATCCTTCCTGGTCCATTGCTGCAAAAACTGTGGTGTTAATAACATTCTTGCAACATAAGGACAATAGTGGTAAGGTGTACTCATAGCAACAAGTTTAAGAGTAGTTATCCTTAAATGAAGTAATCTAAAAGAGTGCCAACCCAGTGTTTCATCTTATGGTCAAGCTCGGCTCTGATACCACACACTGTGGGGCCCCCACTTTAATGGGTCCTTGGTCTCATGTATTTGCGCCAGGATCACGCACAAATACGTCTACTATTTACAGATGATGGTACTGTTGACGGTCACTAACGACATATTTTTACCGTCAACATTCTACCGAAAAGGGATGAAACTATACATTACTACACACATATACATTTATTATTGACATATTTCCACTTGTAGTGTACAAATAAATGTTTTGCGGGAATTTGATAAATACAAATGGAAAATGTACCAAAAGGCGCCTTCCTGGAAAACGTATTTTATCACATCAAGCAACCCAAGGAAGACAAGCCTAACACGACGCATACCTGGACCGACAACCGACACAAGGCCACTTTTCAGGCCCAACACCGTGCACCACCAAGGCCCAGGCCTAGCCGAAAGCCCGGCCTGGCGCGCGCCAGTCGGCGCGCGCGCCAAGGCTAGCACCGGCCCGGTCCAAACTTGGCGTGGCGGTGCATTAAATGCTCAGGAGGGCGGTGCGCTGGGTCATTGCCGGATTCAGTGAACCTGGACGCCAGGGTGAAGGCGGTTTGGGGGAGATTTTACACTTTGCCCCCTCCTCTCATCCTATAAGTAGCTCCCCCTCTCCTCCTCATTACACACACCTCACAAGAGAGCCACTCTCCCTCTCTCTTCTTCTTCTTCTTCCTTCTTTCTTCTTCTCCCTAGTAGGTTAGTATGTGGAGCTAGACAAAGCCACCAAGGAGGGCTTGGCTCCTTGGAAGATGGATTCGGTATAAATATTCATATGGTAATCTTCCAAAGCCTTGCTCTTATCTTGTTATGGTTGTGCATTAGAATTAGAGTATAGTCTTCATGTTATTTTATGACATATGATTTATGCGCATAGGTTGTGTGTCGTAATCTAACATATTGTTCTCTTGATATAATCATGACATATGAACTAGTCTATAGTTTCCATGTTGTGATATCGTCATATAGAACTTTATGCTTAACCATTCATGCGATGTATTTGAGTAGTGTTAGGGATGTGCTGAGGTGGCGGTTCGTCGTTCCTTCGGGTTTGCTCATGTTCTAGTCCGTCCATCCGTAGGGTGGGGTCCATGGGGGACATGAGTAGTTTCCTTGTATGCGGCGCGGTGCCCGGGTGCCGGGGAGCCTTCGGATATGATGGCATGCTACGGTTGAGGGGTAGGCGGCAGGGTCGTGACAGCCCCGTCCGTCCTTTGTAATCCCCCATGTTCGTATGTTGTGTAGGAGTTCGTAAATGCCTTCGCTTTTCGGTTTTACCCTTGAAGGTCTCCCCCGTCCATCTCACTCTCGGCTCTAACCTCCTATTTACGTGTGTTGCATGACAATCAACGGTTACGTGTACGGCTATGATTAGAATCGTATGCTCCACTTAGGACTTTCTTTATTCCTTATTTATCTTTATCCTTGAGTTTGGCTTGAGTGAGTGTGTCAAGTTATCCAATTATCTTTTCCTTATACCCCTATTTGTAAGCATTGGTCTATTATACATTTGTGTTATCTTGTTCATGTCTCTCTTAGATACTTTTACACCATGCCTTCCTTTGGGAAAATATAAATAACGATACCCTGAATATCTCCGGGTGAAATGCTACAATGATAGATCCGTGCGCTTGCGGATGATTATCTAATATGGCAAGGTCTATCACCGTTGATGTTCCTAGTATGATCACCGACATGGTGGTTTCGCTTAGGAATGTCACGGCGCATTTTGGCGCCGTTATTAGAGATGGGTTCTAAAACCTCGTTTCTAATGATTGCGCTAAGAAATGCCAATAGGTACACAAGTTTAAAGGAAAATCTGAGCTTTATTAATATAGGATAAATGGTCTTACAATAGCGACCAAGATGGTCACGTATCTGGGTTACAATTATCAGAGTTAGCCAACCGAGAAGTGGTGGGTAAACTATGATTCGGTCCACTAAGTGATAGACCGTGATGGCACTACTTCCTACTCCACAGGCAAACTTGAGCACGGACGAAACCCTGGCTTCACATCTTTCTCCTACGCAAACGCGTCTTGCGAGCTCCTACGAAACGCTGGTCCATTACCTTGTTGATATTACCTTCTAAGGTGTCGATGTCTGTAAATAAAGGGGTGAGTACAAACGTACTCAACAAGTCCAAACCAGGGGGTGGATAGTGATTATTATGGGTTGGGCCCTAGCAGAGTCTCTAAAACTACTCTCGCTAGTTCTCGGTTAGTCATATTATTATCACATTAACAAGTCACAAACAGGTTAGTTAATTAGTGTGAAATCTAATCATAGCTGGTCTAGTCCTAGCATCTGCCCATTCCAAGGACGTGGCTATTCGAACAGATTTAGGTAACTCTGCAGAGGTTGTACAAATTTTCCCACACGATAGGCGTAGTCCTCACCATCTGGTTTGGTTTAGACAGGCCTAACGAGATCCCGTACCCGCTCGGATGCCTCCTAGATCTACGTATAATCTCACCGTAGCTTCTCGGGGGTTGGAACATACTACGGAGGATGGAACCCTATACGTAGCTTCAATGCACACCACGGAGGTTGTCATCCCCACCAATCGTAACTTCAATGCACACTACGATGGCTACACTTCTGTACGTAGTAACGACGGTAGATACAACCCTGTACGTAGCTTCAATGCACACTACGGAGGTTGTCATCCCCGCCAATGTAGCTTCAATACACACTACGTCGACGTAGCTTCAATACACACTACGTCATCATAATCATAATAATTATCATTTGCGCATGTCGACAAATCCAAGGGCTTAACGTGGAAGACCACATAGCAACCACGCCAACCGGGACCACGGAAGGTCACTTAGCATCCCATGTCCTGCTCCCGATAGACTACTTGCTTACTCCAGCCTCCTAGGTGCAAGATTATACTTCAATCCAACGGGGTGTGGAATCCAGTCGTCCCATACCGACGTGTGGCTGTACGTAATATCTCACTAGGTAGACGGTCTATGAACCGGTCCTTAGGGGGAGCGAGTTCTCCAATACAGGAAACCCTATCCGGCGAATCCCGCCATGACGATCCATCCCACATGAATCACCCCGAAACTCACTTTTTGTTCATTAAGTTCATTTTAATATTATCATTATTACTTATTTATCTCATACTTGATCATCACTAGTACCGTTTCTCTTTTTTGTGGCGGGCGGGAATTGCTTTTTGCGTGGCGGGCGCGGCCGCCCGTCACCCACGAAAGGTCACGGTTAGTCGTGGCCTTTTGGCGTGGCGTGGCGGCCGCCACGCATAAAGGTGACCCGCCGTGGCGGGCGGCATAACACGCCGCCCGCCACGGTTAACACCATTATGCGTGGCGGGCGCCTTATGTTGCCCGCCACGGCTTGATTTTTTTAAAAAAAAATAAAATGCAATATATATATACACACACACACATATATATATATATATACACACACATATATATATATATATATATATACATACATATATACATATATATATACATATACATATATATATACATATACAACTATGAATCCATACACACATATATATAAGAAAGACGAGATACTCAAATATATATCATACATATATATACATCGATTCTGTATGTATCCATATATACAAGTTTCACCGATCGATCCATTC
This sequence comes from Hyparrhenia diplandra, assembly GCA_015847255.1. Taxonomy (NCBI): domain Eukaryota; kingdom Viridiplantae; phylum Streptophyta; class Magnoliopsida; order Poales; family Poaceae; genus Hyparrhenia; species Hyparrhenia diplandra. Next base: position 54,003 of record JADLZK010011090.1, read on the forward strand.
GTTCATATCCAACAAGTACGAGTTAATTACAAGATTCATACAAAAGTGTGAGCTAGATGGTAGCTCGGATGAAGGTAGTCCTTAAGCTTTAGCTCGGTGTCCCATCTCCTTAGCGCCGCAAACTCCGGAAACAGCCCCAACTCACTTTGTCCACATTAAAGTAAGGCTGGCCTTCATGAACTACCTGGTCTAGAACAAACTTGCGGATGTGCGCTCTTTGGCGCCTGAACCGATTCTCATCGGTTGCCTTTTGTACTATCCCGTACCACTTGTTTTTGAGTCCTTGAGCTGCCGGTATTTGGATGAGTACTTTTTTGCGGCCCCGAGATACTCACAGACGAAGAATCCACACAAGTTTGTTCCAAATGGTTGTTTGATGCAATTGAACACAATAAACCGGTGTCATTAGTAATATCGAAGCAATAGCTAGGTAGTCGTACTAAGGCAAATTAGGTTTCATATACGTACCGGGAAATCTCGCCTGATTTTGAGTTTATTTTCATTGCGCTCCTTACATACGGGACCTTCGATCCCAAGCAGTCCGGATCCTTCAAGTACTTGCTTGTAAGAGCCGTACGAAATGCACTATATTGTCAACGATGATATTCGACCCTAGTAATTGAATAAGGAGTTCATCGATCACTTACAATCTCAAGACTTGTTCAAAGTGTCGGTAGCCGTGCGGGTTTGAGCCTCTTAGTGAGTCAAAGACAACGGCCCTCCCGTCCTGAGGAAAGATCATGAAACAAATCCAATGTCCTACGGTTCCTATTCCGTATTGGTAAGGCGCCAGAATACATCGATACCCCTTCGGCTTGACCTTTTTCATTGCTGATATTACGTACTCTGCTAATTCCAACTTCTTAGCTTTCGTTTGCTTATCCCAGATCTTCTCTCTTTCCTCCTCCGTCAAGTCCACCATATCAGGATGGTCCTTTCTTAGATTATAACAGATGATCTGTCTCTCATTAATGTGCGATGGAGAGAGGTAAATAATACCATTCTTTAACTTCTCGCCTGCATCAGCCATCAACCTACAAGGACATGTGGTTGTGGCATAGGTACCTTTGAAACAAAGAATCTAGATACGGATGCAAGGGACATGTGCAAGTAAAATTGCGCTTACATAGCAAACAAGGTGACTTGGGCAACGTCAAGGTCCTGTCGACGAAATAGTCTCGACATGTCTTCGAAATCAACCAAGAACTGGACATCAGTGTGGTAGTGGAAGCACTCCTTACGAAGAAGGACACTGAAGCTATGCAATCCACGCTTTGCGCACTCTATATACCATGCATGGAACTTCCGAGTCTCCCACTCCTCGGCATCGATGAGCTGGGCCTTAGGTATCATGAACTTCCCAAACTCGAACGAGCCGGGGCATTCGTCCGAGACAAACCCGACATAAGGTGGGGATTTTGGCCTGCAAAAGCGGCGGTACAAATGTTAGCTAGGGTTGCGAAAAGAAGTAGCTAATAACATATTACAACTCGTTGTCCGGCGGGGCATACCTTTCGGACCGAATATCTATTCTTGGGGGCCTCTTGGGTGACGGGTACTTGTCGGCTACGACCTCCTCTTCATCGAATGTCGGCTTCTTCGGTGGTGGAGGGTATTTGCTAGTTGCAGCTCCTTTCTGCTTCCCCGGCGCTTGAGGTGTTATCCATTGGAGGCCTCGAGTGTAGAGGGGTGTCTCGTTCCCTACTCTCTCCTCAGGACCTGGCACTGTGTTTTCGCCAGTTGCTTCCCCGATTGTCGGCTGCCCCTCATGTGCCGGCTCCTCAGGTCTGCGGGTCAGGGCGGTGTCGGGTCCTCGCTGGTGCCGGGTCCTTAGGTGGCGCCGGGTCCTTAGGTGGCGGCAGGTCCATAGCAGGTGGGGTACTTGAACCATGAGGAGGGCCGTTGCCTCCGCCGTCCCCACCATCTTCATTATCATCGGAAGAATCACCATAGGGGTCCGGTGGCGTACTCGGGGCCGCTGCTGTCTTCTTTGGTGAACCGGACGGTGAAGTCAATATCGACATGTTGAGCACAATGTCCACCTTGGGCCACAGTATGTTGTAACACAGGCGGTTTCTAGAGTCTTGACCTCATTATGAGCGGGATACTCCGGCTCGGTCTTCATTTTTTCTGGCGTCACGTACCCAATGTTGACTTCAGCACATTCTGGAGGGATCTCATGCGCTTCGTACTCTCTGCAAGATCCGGGAGGAAATACCACCCCCTCGGCCACTGGCTTCTTCTTGCCCAACCTGCCGACAGGTATCAAGATTACGCACCGTGTCACTTCGGTGATATCATCCACGGGGGTCCTGGCGGTCAAGCCGCAGAGGTCTTTGGGGTGGGCACCGGCATACCGGCGTTGCGGAACATCGGTTCGGACTTCGACCATCGGGGGTCGTTGCTCGTGAGAGCCTCTTTGATGGACTGGGTGATCATTTGTTGCAAGGTCTCATCACGGCCTTCTGTCTCAAACCCTCCTTGTACCCTGCCTCGTGTGATACGAGGCAAACATCCGACCGCCACGAGCCCACCGTCGCCCAACTCTTCTGGAGCTCATGCCACGGACGCGGCCGCGATGCTCGGGGTTTCCCAAGGCCAACGTCAGCGCATCGTGTCCCCGACGAATCTCGAGGCTCCGCTGTTCTTAGCCGCGGTGGCCTCTATGACCTTCTTCTCGACCTCCTTCATCCGGGGCTTGGGCCTCGGCTTCTTGGGCTTGTGGCCGCAGAGGAAGTCCCGGGTCCTTTCATCACAGCCCTCGTACGGATCCGGCTCCCCAGCTTCCTGTCTTCTCCTTTCTTCGACCCGCCACGCCGGCTTGTGTCCGGCGTACCCAATATTGCCCATGTGGTGGGGCAGTCGGTTCCGTTTCGCTAGCTCTGTGAACTTCTCGCTCTTCGCCTTTGCTTCGGGCGTGTTTAGCCTTTTGCAGAACTCTTCCCATACTTCTTCTGAGATCATGGTGTATTTGGTGAAGGGTAGGCGTCCTTTCTTCAGAAAGTCTACGTTGAGCCTATACTTCCAGTTCCGGAAGCTTCTTCCTGCGAGGAAGTAAACATGTTGCTCCACCTTTTTCATATCAGCGCCTTGCGGATACCGGAACCGTTTCTGCATCTCGCCCCACACCCAGAACTTGTCAGTGTCGGGGACGGCTTTCCAGTCTTCGATTAGAATGGAGACCTTATCTTTCACGAAACACGAGACTTGAGTGCTGTACTTCGCGACGACTTTGGGAGGCAGCACTAGCTCGCCCTGCGGCCCCAACTCTTGAATGACATGGACGTCGGAAGTCTTCTTGTGCCTCCCATGGTCTCCCCTTCTCCGCTTCGGCTTGTCTCCCTTTGCTTTGCCTGAAGAGGTGGCCGTGGACGTAGGGGGGGTTGTTGCTCTGAGGTGCTTGTGGAGGGAGCGGTGGCAGCTTGTTCAGCCTGTAATTCCTGAACCCGACGCTTCTTGCTTCGTGCTTCGTCCCTCGGGTTGAAATTAGGATCATCTTCCTCCTCTGTACGTTTCCTTCTACCCTTGCACGGGCTATACGAGGCTCCGCTTGGGAACTGGGAAGTACTAGAGTTGCTGGAGCTCGAGCTAGGCGACTCCCATACAAGACCTTGAGGCTGGTCTTGTTCATTCGCCATTTCAAGCTACAAATATATAGTGCATTAGTACTAGTATATCGGAGGAGTAGACATGCGTAATTCAAAATTGCAGAAAGAGAGAAATAAAAAGATTGGCTCAGATATAGCCCCCATGTGATCACATCGCTTCTAAACTGGTTGCTTTGTACAAGCCGTCCTAGTTTAGTAGCTTCCAAGTAGGGGGACATTCAATCATCATAGCCGCTGCCTCAGCCCCAATAATTAAGTTCATGTCATTGCATATATGCCTCTGCCTCAGCACTAATAGGTACACATCATTGCATATATGCCTCTGCCTCAGCACTAATAGAGCACTAGCAGAGAAAGTGAAGGGGGCTGTTAGCTCAGATTCATCAGCTAGGTTCACCAACTCCCAGCAGCAAGGAAACTAGAGGCTTTGCACACATCACAAGTGGAACAGGGGCATGCAATGCAGTTTGACACACTGAACAGATTCATCACTTTGACACGAGCAGAGTTAATTCAAGCAGTGAGATCTACCCAACAGCTAACACAAGCCTTGACATATAAGAATTCAAAAATAGAGGCAAAAACAGAGAATTAGGCAGTTAGCTCCATGTAGTATATGCCAATTGTGATGGCAGTGAGGTCCATGTAGTATATCCCACTAGTATATCCCAACACTAGATACTTGTTGATTGTTGCCCACTAGTATATCCCAACACTAGATACTGTGATGCAAATTTGTCATTTTTTTTTTCTTTCTCAATACGTAGGAGAGCTACATATCATTGAATTAAGAAGACAAGAACTTAATAAGTACAACACACCCAAAAACACACACAGATCCAAGGATTAACACAAATCGTTTTGACTGTGCAAATATTTAATATTTATTATCTATGCAACTGCATCAGAAGATTAAACAAACAACAAAATAGCCAGTTTGACAAAAAAAAAAAAGAGACAAAGCAATGTTGTGGGCACCTAACAATTCCTAAGAAACTACACTCACTTAATGTTATTATGACATCATGGATGATCTACTAGTTAGTGGTTACTGGATCATCAAAAAAAAATTATACAATCATATGAGCTGAGCAACATAATTCAAGTGAAACTACCCACTTTAGATAAATACGTGCTGACTTCCCTCAAAAAAAAAAAAAAAAGCTTTCTTCTTAGATTTTTTTGTTGACTCCACAGCATATTCAGCATCACAATGGCGTGTCTACTGGTACATCTTATACACATGCATGGAGAAACTAGACTTTTGATAAGCATCTAACTATAATGGTTCTAAATGGAGTTTTGAATCTGCATAATGGAACCTTTGGGGGGCAGAGATTATGTTTCTATAGTTCAACAATCACAGGCATTTCCAAATTTGCATCACAGGCATCATAGGCATATATATAAGCTCAGTTATCCTTTGGATTTCCAAATTTGCATCACAGGCATCATAGGCATATATATAAGCTCAATTCATAGGCATCGGGTTTCATTTGGCATCACAGGCGGGTGAATTGAAAATGACGAAGCTAAATTGAAAATGACGAAGCTGAATTCAGAATGACGAAGCTCAATTCAAAATGACAGACAGGATGGAGAGCGGGGCATCGGGAGGGTTCACCGGCGTGCACCACCGAGGACTGGAAGAAGATGGAGATGGAGCAGGGTCACCGACGGCGCCTTGGAAGATGTAGTGGAAGAAGATGGAAGCGGGGGGTCGCCGGCGGCGCACTTTGGGAAGATGGAGGCCAGCTTCACCCCGTCGGCGGGCGGTGGCGGACGGAGAAGCGGTGCGGGGACGGGGGCGGGGATGCGGGACGCCAAGAGCGCGGGAAGGTCGCACGGACGCGAAGACGGAGGTGCACGGCGTGGCGGTGGCGGTGGCGGTGGCGGAGGAGCACACGGCGGCGGTGGCGGTGGCGAAAAAATGGGCGACCCGCCGGGGTGAATCTGAACATATTTGAAGGACTTAGGTTTTCTGGAGATCGGCCGTGTATTTATAGTGCAACGACTTTGCGTGGCGGGCGCATTAATATTTCGCGTGGCGGGCGCTTTAGGGACGCCCGCCACGGTTAACATTTCTCGTGGCGGGCGCCCGCCACGGTTAACACGTAAATTGTTTTCGAAATTTATCTCATTTAAAATCAAATTGTTCTAAAATTATTTTAAATTATAACAATTTGATTTTAAATGGTAAAAAATGCTGAAAAATTATTACAAATTGAGAAAAAATTCTTAAAATGGTTTTAACAACTTTGTATTTAATTTTTTTTGAAACTAGGTCGTTTAGTGGTCCGTTTGACCAAGGTTTGACTAGGTCAAACTTTTGACCTTTAAAGCTCTAGTTTTTGAAGCCCTAGGCGTCGTCGATTCAAAAGTCATGAATACCTCTTTTGTTAAGTTCTCCGAGATCTACGTTTGGTATTAGGGTCAACTTTTCGGTTTTCGAACTTTTACGCCTCGAAATTTGAAATTTGAAGTTTTTAATCATTCGGACGAGTTTTGAAGCCCTAGACGGCCAAGATTCAAAAAGTCATGAATACGGAAAGTTCATAACTCATCAAGATCTATATTTCATATATAGGTCATTTTTGCATACTGAGAAAGTGTTACGAACGTGTAGTTCAAAAATCACTAGTCTCCCAGTAGTTCTGAATCTCTCGTGTGAGATATATGATTTTTAGGACTACTGTTTTCTGTCACTTTCTTATATGCAAAAATGTCCTATACACCAAGTGTACATCTTGATGAGTACTTTCAACTTTGTATTCAAAGTTTTTTGAAACTAGGTCGTTTAGTGGTACGTTTGACCAAGGTTTGACCAGGTCAAACTTGTGACTTTTGAAGCTCTAGTTTTTGAAGCCCTAGACGTCGTCGATTCAAAAAGTCATGAATACCACTTTTGTTAAGCTCTCCGAGATCTACGTTTGGTATTAGGGATAACTTTTCAGTTTTCGAACTTTTACGCCTCGAAATTTGAAATTTGAATTTTTAATCATTCGGACGAGTTTTGAAGCCCAGGACGGCCAAGATTCAAAAAGTCATGAATACGGAAAGTTCATAACTCATCAAGATCTATATTTCATATATAGGTCATTTTTGCATACGAGAAAGTGTTACGAACGTGTAGTTTAAAAATCACTAGTCTCCCCGTAGTTCCGAATCTACGTGTGAGATATATGATTTTAGGACTACTTGTTTCTGTCACTTTCTTATATGCAAAAATGTCCTATACACCAAGTGTACATCTTCATGAGTACTTTCAACTTTGTATTCAAAGTTTTTTGAAACTAGGTCGTTTAGTGGTCCGTTTGACCAAGGTTTGACCAGTCAAACTTGTGACTTTTTGAAGCTCTAGTTTTTCGAAGCCCTAGACGTCGTCGATTCGAAAAGTCATGAATACCACTTTTGTTAAGCTCTCTCCGAGATCTACGTTTGGTATTAGGGTCAACTTTTCGGTTTTTGAACTTTTTACGCCTCGAAATTTGAAATTTAAATTTTTTAATCATTCGGACGAGTTTTGAAGCCCCAGACGGCCAAGATTCAAAAGTCATGAATACGGAAAGTTCATAACTCATCAAGATCTATATTTCATATATAGGTCATTTTTGCATACGAGAAAGTGTTACAAACATGTAGTTCAAAAATCACTAGTCTCCCCCGTAGTTTTCGAAACTCGTGTGAGATATTTGTTTTTGGACTATTGTTTATCAGAATAAGCGCAATTACATATCATTTTGGTGCCGGTGCATTGGTGGTCTTCTTCTCGCCATCGGGCGGGTCCATGCCATCGGTCTTGGGTGCATAACTCATCGAGGAATAACTTACGAGCTCATTGAAGCTAGTGTCGGACCGACCATGACGAGACTTCAACATCGGCAAATTCGAGGTTAAAACTCAGCGCCGTGCAATCCTTCGGACTTTGTCTTTGTAAAGCGGATCAATTCTTTGCCCGCTTCATCTGTTTGAAGTTCTCCAACCATCTCGGGCACCCAAACGAATGTCGTCCTCATCGAGTCGGTTGACCAAATCTTCAAAAACCAGGACATCCTCGCCGCATCATAGGATTCTCCCTTTCGCCGTCCCCTCCACCACCACCACCGTCATCGCCGCCGTCGTCGTCGGCCGTCTTTGTCGAATAAATCTGATGGAATAGGAGCGGTGGTGGACTTCCTATCTTTGGATCGGTAGGGGGGACTTCGGGTAATCTTGGATCGACTGGTGGATCAAAGGGTGGAACTTCTTCGCCGTGAAAAGTCCAGACCAAATAGTCATTGACGAAGCCATGCATGATTAGGTGAGATCACACCATGGTGTTAGTGAACGCTTTCAGATTCTTGCAGCGAGCGCAAGGACAGATAATCAGGCTCTGTTGAATTATCTCGCTGTGTCGCTTCGCTCGAGCAACAAACTTCTTCACCTCATCATAGTATTCGTCCTCAACCCTCTTTATCTCATACATCCAGTGGGCTCGGCGCCTCTCCATCCTGTCTCCCTGCTCTTCAAAAAAGCTAACTGCCGGTACATAATACTCAAACCGAAAAAAGAAGAAGAAGAGAGGATGAGAGCGAGAGAGAAAGATTTTTTCTCTCTCCTCCATAGATCTAGATCTAGAAGGGGATGAAAAAGAGCAAAAGTAAGATGAAAAAAGGCCTTTACGGACCAATTAGTGTCTTTTCCTCCCCCAAATCAAAGCCAAAAGTCCTAAATCAAAGATTTTGTCAAAATTTGGGTCAAAACCTCCCCCCTCCCCACAAGTTGGAAGAGGAAGATCCGTGGAGGAAGAAGGAGGGGCGCGGCTGTGCGTTTTATAGGGGACGAAGCTTTTGCGTGGCGGGCGCCCTAACTTGCCCGCCACGCAAAGTCCCAGCGGCGTGGCGGGCGCAACGCGCCCGCCACGCAAAATGTGTTTTGCGTGGCGGGCGCGTTGCAGCGCCCGCCACGTGCGTCCTCTTTTGCGTGGCGGGCACGTAAAGGCGCCCGCCACGTGAAAGTCTTTGCACGGGCCTCATCATTTCCATGGCGGGTGGGAATTGTGCCCGCCACGGAAAAGATCGCCCTGTGCTCACAAATTCGAATCGATACTAGTGCATATCATAGCCAAAATATAATCTCATCAATAATCTCATGCACAAAGCATCATCATAACTCAAGCACATAGCTTATGGATAAACTCAAGCACATACCTTATGAATCAATATCATCATATATATATATATATATATATATATATATCATATATATAAACATCTCATATAAATGTTCACTTAGAACAACATGCTATGATCAATATCTTTGTGAGATTAAAGGCACGATGACGGATGAGTTGGCTTACTCACGGAGAAACTCCTACAACTAGTCGTCGAAGCACTCTTTGCGTGACTAACGGAGACCTAACTTGAACTATAGCAAACAAAGGAAGCATAGAACATTATGGTGGTGACAGGATCAATGCATAGTCCTAGATTTTTGATGAATTATGGAAGTGGTTTCATGCGAAAACGGAGTTAGGATGCATAAGTTATGGGTTTTACAAGTTTAATCCTTATTTAATTACTAGGGCAATATTTTATATTATTTTTATATTACATGAAATTAGGAACTAATTACATGATAAAATTCTAATTTTATTTAATGAATTTACAAATTTTTGGGAATTTTTACGATACAGGAAATAGTATTTATAACACCCTCGCGTGTACAACTCTTGTGTGTACCCAACATTTTTCCTCTATGCGATCTTTTGCGCCACCCACGTGGCGGACATGTGGGCCACTAGGCCAGCCCAGCGTGCCGGCGCTTTGTGTGTGAGAGGGGAGGCGGGCGGCCGACGGCGGGGGCCGCCATCGGCGCACCGCTTTCCCATCGCAACGGCGTCACCCGGCCGAGCCCGCATGGCGGGGAACGGAAGAACGGTGACGGCGTCGGGCGCGGCGGCGGTCATCAGTACGCCCGCCGACGGGCGGCTTCGCCGAATCCGGCCGGTTCTCGGCGGACCTCGTCCCCGGCTCGCCGTGAGGGCTTCATCGGGCTCCCATCCCCACCCCGATTCCGTTGTTGGTCGTCGGGGCGGCGGTGGACACCTTCTCCCTCGGCGGCGACGTGTTCGGGCGGTGCTCGGGCGGCGGTGGAGTGTGTTCCCGGCGCGACACCGCTTGATAGAGGAAAGTAAGGGGTGGAATTGAACAGTTTGGGACCGGGGAAGCTCATTGACTCACCAATTTTACTCCGAGATGGCTCAATCGACGAGAACGGCCCCGACCCAGCCGGCGGGCGGCGAGGTCCGAATTGGGGGAAGAAGGGAGCAGGTCGAAGGAGGAAGAGAAGAGGGAAGATGGAGGTGAGCAGCGCGTTCGACTTCAGCGGAGCTCGTAGAGGTGATGGCGAGGTCGATTGAGCTCCCGGAGGGGGCTATTTATAGGCATTTGGGTAGGGCGATCACCGGCGAGATTTTTCCCCGCGGTTTCGATCTTTTCCGACATTGGCTCCTCGTGTGCGTGGACTCCGGCTAGCCTCGAGCTGGCGAGGGCGCGTCGTGCCCGGCCCGTCGTGGTTGGCTTGAGGTAGGGTCATGTCATCAACACCGGCGGCATTGCCATACCCGCCGCTTGGTGGGACGTTGCCACGTTCGAGCACGGGGAACATAGAGGGGGAGGAGATAGGACAGCTCGGTGTTCATCATCCTCTCCCGTGTGCTTGGTCCCTTTGCCGGCTCCGGCGAGACGGCTTCATCGTGCGGTCACATCGCCAAGGCCTCCCCATGCCCACCGCCATGGCGGCTGCATCCGCGGTTGGTCCGCGGTGGCTGTGTGCGTTGACAATCGAGGATGAGGGAAGGGTTATTGGTGAAGTGACCTTTCGGGCAGGTCCGCGGCTACTGTGCGCGCGTCCACCCGCTGACGCGTTGCCGCATACGGCGAGCAACAGCCGGGGACGGCGTGGGTCGATGGCTCGGTGTTGGTCGCTTGGAGCGGACGGCGACGCCCATGGCCCACCCGTCGGCGATGGAGACGAGTTGGGGGGGAGGCCGTGGGCCTCGGCTGCCTGGTTGGGCCGGCCCACGCGGTGGGGAGAGGAGAAGGGAAAGGGTAGTGGACTGGGCCTGGAATGGAATGAGCCCGAGTTCTCCTTCCCTTTCTTATTTCTCCCAAATCCTCATGTATACACTTATATACATATATGTTAATTTATTTTGTACAAGGGTATATACATTCCTGTGATTTTATCTGTGAATATATATATATACCCCTTGCCTTCATATATGTATATTAGTACACATGTCTTGACTTTATTATTATTTCCCAGAGAAATTGTAAATGGTGCTCATGCATGCAGGTCATATTTTATGTGATCCAGATTTATGCATAGAATCTATCTGCCACCATAAGTTCACAAACATGCAATCAAGATAAAGATCCTATTTGTATCTGGTGGGATTTTTAATGCAGGGTTTTTTGGAAAAAGATTTTAGGGTGTTTTACGAGAAAGTAAATCAAGTTTTAGTTTTATTTTGAAAAGTTCAAATTTTTAGTGATTTTTAAAAATGATGCAGAAACACGGGTGTTACACTTTCCATGATCTCATTTTGTTGTGTTACTATGCAGGAGGTGACATCAGATCACTGGAATGAACATGGCAAACCTGCCTTTCACACCTTCTTGCAGAAGGTGCCGTGTCTCTTCTTTGTACTCCTTTTTATTTATGAACCAAAAATCTAAATTACCCATGCTTCACCTATCCGTCTGACATGTATACCCTGTGAACTGAATGACATTTTACAATTAAAATGTGCATTCCTCTTGAACAAATGGATGCCTGTCGCTAAGAAGAATGGGTTAGCTTCAACAAAAATGCAAAGATTTATGTCCAAATGGTGTCCGGGATATCTTTGGAGGCTATATGCTTCTCTCTACATTCAGATTCTTATCTGAGTTCCAGTGACACTACACAATTCACTTTTCAGCTTAAGTGCTCTACTTCTGGGGGCTGAATAGAATAGCGAAGTCCCTTTTTTCTAGACCCTACCATACTCCCATTCTTGGGCATGTAGTAGTTGCTAGCAGGGAACTTTTTGTTCAGCGATAACTTCCAAACCGCTATGGTTGCCATCAGCATGATGAACCTTGTTGTATATCCACAAACTATTTGTTTGTGATTAGTGCCTCCTAATATTCTTATATACTAAGACAATGGGAAGCATCCACCCTTGGAGAAAAATCTTGTCAGCTCAATGTAAAAAACTATCATGTGTAAAAAAGATTGACCCATTATCGTAGCTTAATAACAAATTGAGAACAATGACCCTTTTTCTTGAATAACTGAAGCTTGCTATTAAATAATTTTGTTGCTTCTGTGTCGACTTTGATGCCCACTGAAACTTACATATTTGTCTTTTCCCTGATTCTTTTCAATCAACAGGGGAAAAAAATGAAAGAAAAAAGTCCGACAATGATAGAAGCTCTATCTCAAACTGTCCACGGGATGCACAAGTCTGGTTGTTTTACACTTACTGATGTGACCGAAGGTTTGTAATTTTCTAGCTATCTTTATTGCACAATAAGCATATTATTGTGTAACCACATTCCCTATAAGCCTGTATAGTGTGCTCCCTGAACCTATCGTGCATTTAGGTTTCTAAAACTTTTTCAAGGTAAGATTAAATCTGAATGAGCTCCATATGTGCTGCCTACCGTACAAAGAATGTGACCACACTACTGTTCGGTCCCTCATCCCACTTGCTATTTTTTACCCTTACTGAGCCTGTGATGAAAATTCCATATCCATTGGTCAATGATATGGATCTGATGTTCATTTCCTTGTGAGGTACTGGGCATGGCTGTTACTTATATCATGGAGTTTTTGAGAGTTTCTGAGGGTAAACCAGTTGTCAGCATGCCCTGAAGCTCCAAGCTGGTGAACAAATGACGATTGTTCTGGCTCTGAGGCCTCTAAAAATCTTGTCTTCATTCAAAAAGATTCTTGGCTTTTTCATTGCTACAACATACTTTTCATGTCATTGTTATTTTATAGTCATAATTACAATGGATGATATTGCCGAAGGACTTCAGGAGCTTATTAGAAACTACAATCCTAAGATGCTTCCCGTGTTTTTACCCTATCCACATAACCCCTTTCTACAGTAACTACAGTGCTGTGCGCAGAGGCTATCCACGTCTCCTACAAATCGGTGGTTGGTCCATGTTTCGCTTTCTGATTGGGCTGCCTGTGGGTCGCGCCTTGTGTGGTGTTGGTTCCTCCACGTCCGCTCATATCTCGCCCTCCCTCCTCCCTGTGCAGCCACCGTGGCCACGTTGTCCTAGATCCACATCTGGCTTCATCGCGGTTAGGTGGTGCCTACCATACATATATGAATGTGACCACACTACTGTTTAGTCCCTGATGCCATTTGCTATTTTTTCCTCTTTCTGAGCCTATGATGAAAAATCCATATCCATTGCTCAATGATACGATCTGATGTTCATTTCCTTGTGAGGTACTGGGCATGGCTATTAGCTGTTACTTATATAATGCAGTTTCTGAGGGTAAATCAGTTTTTAGCATGCCTTGAAGCTCCAATCTGGTGAACAAATGATGATTGCTATGGGTCTGAGGCCTCTAAAATTTTTGTCTTCATTGAAAAAAAAATATTCTTGGCTTCTTCATTCCTACAACATATAATGATTGCTGTTACACATGACCATTGCTTCTGAGTTATGCCCTGCCTCTATGTTTACTACTGTTACCACTGCCGTTTTGATGTTCACTTGCAGCAAATGTTATTTTTGAATTTTGATCTTCGCTACTAACATGCTTTGGTAGCTCTTTTGGTTCCAAATGTTTAAAAATGGGATAGGCAGTTGCACTCTTCTATGATCATGTCCAACAGTGAGGAAGGATTTTGAAAAGGCTATGGGCTTTCAGGTTAGTTAAAGAGTTTATATCCTTTGTTTGGAAATGTGGTTTATGATAGCAGCTTGTCAGTTTTTGTCATTCCTGGAAGAAAATGTTCAGTTCACTTACTCTGTAATGAATGAATGCTAATGCCTGCCATGCTAACAGTAAGGAACAAATTTGTATTAGCGTTCACCTTACACTGTGGATGCACACGAAGAAGACAGCTGTGTTGGGTCAGTGGCAACAAACGTTCACCTTACTGCGAAGTAGGCAACATACCTGGTGTTCAGGTTACAGTATATGTGATTTAGGTGTCATCGCTTTGTATCCTGATATGAATTTTTAATGTTTCAACTTACAACATTCAACAGTCCCTAAAATAAAGGTACAATGTGGTCCATAGTTTGAGCTAGTGCAGAAGTACTAACATTAGATGTGTTTGAGCTAGGTCTGGTGGAAGTGCCAACTAAGTGGGTATAGTCCTCCTTTTGTCACTTAAAATAAAAAACAAGCATATATGAGTTCACAGCTTCTGATATTTGATATTGAGTAAAATCCATTAAAGGTCCTTAAACTTGGCCCGCCGTCTCATTCAGGTCCATGTACTTAGAAAACTAGGTAAATAGGTTCTTGAACTTGTTTAAATGTGTCATTTACATCCAAAATCAGGTTTGGCAGTAAAGAGGTTTTGCTACAGTAATGATGGTTTTTCTTTTTCCTTCTTTTCATTTTGGTTCAATCTTTGAAAAATTATAGTAAATTATAGAAAAAACATAAAATGAAAAATTCAATTTTTTGGACTCCACATGTGTAGACCTACAAGTGAACATATAATATGATATGCTTTAGTACAAAGTGTAGCTTTAATCTTTTTTATTTATTTATTTTGACTAAATCTTTGAAAATCATAATAAATTATAGAAAAAATATAAAATAGACAATTCAATTTTGTGTATACATGCGAATGTGAAGTCTTAACAAAATTGAATTTTCTATGTTATAATTTTTTGTGATTTACTATGATTTTTCAAAGATTTAGCCAAATAAATAAAAAAGAAAAATATAAAAGCTTCAGTAGGAAAAACTTTGTACTAAAGCATATCATATTATATGTTCACTTGTAGATCTACACATGTGGAGTCCAAAAATTTAAATTTTCATTTTATGATTTTTCTATAATTTACTATGATGTTTCAAAGATTCAACCGAAATGAAAAAAATGAAAAAAAAAGACAAAAACCATTTGTTACTATAGCGAAACCGCCCGCCAAACCCGGTTTTGGATGTAAATGACATATTTAAATAAGTTCAAGGACCTATTTACCTAGTTTCCTAAGTACATAGACTGGATGAGACGGTGTGACAAGTTCAAGGACCTACAAGTGGATTTTACTCTTTGATATTTGTGGTGACAAGAGACGACATTGACCGGTACACCTTCTCGAAAAGCTACCCAATTGCCCCGAAGGTATTTCATTACTACTTTACTGTCTAGGACTTCAATATTATACTTCTATGATGTAACACCTCTGGTGTTAAGCATCAACTAAAAGGCCATGTCATCATCTGCATTGCAAAGCATGCATAGTTGGACAACTTTAAATGAATTAATTAAAATAAGTTTATATTTTTACAGAGATTGTTTGTGCTCTAGGGTTTTAGTGTGGCTTTAATTTGAATCTATGTTTTTTATCATAATTATGTTTTTGAATGATAGATTTGATAATTATATAATGTTGAATTAAAGTTTCATCCAAAATCAAGTTTGATTTTTAATTCTGAAAACCCCAATTTAGTAATCCTCTTTTGCCCATTTTCTCTAGTTTCAAAATTATGCAAAATTTGAGGGTGATGCAATAGTTTAGGATTTTTTACAATGCTTGAGAGGCGTTGAAAGCGTTTGAAAAATAATTCATGTGTCTATGAATAGTGGGCCCAATACGTCGGGATGCGTTGAGAGGCGTCGGGAGGCGCTAAGATGTGTCTATGGTCGGTATGGGCTATATGCGCCGTAGCGCTTCCCAACGCTTCTGAAATTGAGGAGGATTAGGATGTCAAAAAATAGGCGTGGTAATTGCGTTTTTGTAGTTTTTTTTAACCAAGGGTAAAACTGTACATTCATAATTATAACAATAATGTTTTCTACTATAGTTAGGATTTATAATTCAAGTAGTATAGTTAGATGTATATTTTCTTTCTAGGATTTATTAGAGTTCATTCTCGTTTTCTCGTCTCTGCCGTCCCTTGCCCGTCGAGCCGCCACCAGCCATCAGCGCCTGCCATCATCATCGCCGCCACGGGTGGGAGGAGACCGTGCGGGGCTTGCCGCGCCAGGATTTCCTTTTGCCTTGCTCCGGCTGGATTCTCGAAGCGACCGCACGCGCCATGAGGAGGAGGCGCCGGGCGCCGCCGGTTCCGCCGGCACCGACGCCGGGGGAGCGCGAACACGGCCTCCACGGTGGCCGTCTTCGCTGAGCCGTGGCTTCCACCGGCGACGAGCACATCAACCGGCCTCATCCTCTGATCCAGATCCGGTTCCTCCACCGTCTACTGTGCATCGCCTCCTCATCGTCAACTTGCCGGCCGCCCCCTCCAGGCTTCGTGTCTGGGAGCCTGCTCATCAGGTACGAGCCCCACATCTAGGACGAACGTGTGGTGCCCCCTCCCGTACAGCAATGTATCATGCCAACGCACTGCTTGTTTACCTCCATATGGCCTCAAAGCTTGTTCTTCTTGTCAAGTGATTTACTTTTTATTAGATTTACAAACTACAGATTGATGGTGATCGCTGACTAGGTTAGAAACAGTTGGTTAAATAAATAATTCTGAATGTCAAAATGTCGTACTTTCAGCTTCCAAGATGGAACTTATTAATAATTTCTTAACTGTGGTTGTAGATTGGAGATGAGTTTGCAGATTGGAGATGAGATTTCAGTTTTGGCTGCCAGTTCGTAGTATAATTTTTTTCATATGGGATATGACTAGCTGAATTGCTAAAAGGAATTTGCCATGTACTGATAAACCATTAGTTCGTTTAGCATTTCTGAATGATGGGAGACATAATGGGACCTATAAGTACTTTTAAATGTTCTGTCCAGTAATAGTTTAGTTCTTACACAGCTATGCATGGACAAGAGTAGTGAAGAACTCATTGGCCACATTTTTTTAATAGATCCACCATTTAGCTCTGTTCATGCCTGCAGCTACAAACCTGAGGCAAATGTGTCTTGAGATTCAGAACATTCATATTTGTAACATGTTTTGACTAGTATAGCTATGAGATTCTGTTGCACTAGAAAATACTTAGCAAATCACTTCAAAGTTTCTCTTGTGAATGCTGAACCACTTAAAGCTGTGGAAACAAAGATACCATTGAAAGCTAGTAGTCTGGTCCAGAGAAATGGCTTTGGCAGAAAGGGGCAGCCGATAAAGATGCTAACAAATGACTTCAAAGTTTCTCTTGTGAATGCTTAAGATGTTTTCTAACATCCATGTCCAGTGTCATTTCTTTATTTTTTTTTCCTCATACTCTGTTATCTTTTTACTGGTTGCAGGTCAATTTGAAGTATGAAGATGATACACCGGTTGATTGCAAAGGGGCAAGAAGAAAAGTAGTGGAAAAACTGCAGCAACCTTATGCTGCTGAACTTGCAAATAAAGATTTTGCAAGTGGGTCGCCCCTTTTGTTGATCCTGTTCGGCCTTTTGTTGATCCTCTTCCCTACCGCACAGGGTCGCCCCATTTGTTGATCCTGTTCGGCATCCAACAAGATGGCTGGAGCACCAGGACGCACGAAGAGCAAAAACCCAAGCCGACTCCACCTGCTGATCAGTATACTACGCCCGACGGCCCAGCCGACGTTATTACTGGCTGGCGACCCACCGTGTGCGGTAGCTACAGTTTTGTGTGGTTGGCGACCCACGGAACAGAAGATTGGGGATCTCAAATAGAACTGTAACCACACGAAATGTGTACAGTTGCTGCTGCTGCTACATCATTGCAATGATAAAGTGTCTCTGCTCGTGTTTCTCTGTTTCAATTGCAAAATGGATGGTTTGTAAAAAAAAAAAAAAATAAAAATAAAAAAAAAAAAAAAATTAAAAAAATGGTACAATGGGCCAGCAGCAGCTAAGCCAGGCAAGACCTAAACGGGAGCCAACCAGGCCGCGCCGGCCCATTGAGCAAAGATAACAAGGGTGTGAGAGCATGAGCAGTGTTATACAGGAGTTCAAACCAGTCTCTTCACCTGCGCTTTTAAGCTGCGCGTCTAGTTGGTACGCAAGCGAGGTGGGTGTTGACGGTAACTAACTGCATATAAAATACCGTCAACACCTGCATAAAATGCTCGCTTTTGATCACCAAACTTAGTAGTAGAGCTTAAAACTAATACATTCCACGAGCTTTGGTGTTTCAAGATGTTTTGCAGGAATTCATAATTTATCATCAAGAAAAAGTATCAAAAATGGCAAAACGGAGTGCACCAATGCAAAGAGCTCGTCGCGCTGATCGAAATGGATATATTACTTGCTATATTTGGACTCCGGAATGAGAAAATATCACGTAAACATAATTACCATGCAAAGTGGGTCCCACGTGTCAGTTACAGTACCATGCAGGCCTATCATACGCGGACACGTGGCAGTAGTGGCCACAGTGCCAGCAGTCAGCAACACCAGCGCCTGACAGCGGGGCTAGGCGGGCCCGGCCTGTCACCCACGCTGCCGCAAAGGCCGGGAACAGGGCAACCCAGCAAGCCAACGGGAGCCAGCCACGTGCCCTGGCTGTTCCCCCGCGCGGGCGGACGCGCGCGCACGCGCGCGAGGCGAGCGGGACACGCGGGCGCATTCAAATTTGGCCAGCTAGTGCCAGGGAGACACGTGGCGGCTCAGGGACGCACGCGCGCGACCACGTGCTGGCGGGACGCGGGATTTCCCCTCCGGCCGGGCCACGTGGCGAGCGCTGGATCGCTCCCGCGAGGCGGTGCCGTGCCAGGCGCGGTTGGACCCCCGGTTCTCGCTGGTTCAGGCCGGTTTTCTCGCCAGGAACTCCGATTTTCCTCCCTAAAAATAGCAGTCAGCACAGATTTGGCCGGTTCACGTCCGGTTCAGGCCCTTCCAGACCGGTTCCCGCCCGGTTTTCGATGCAGTTTGGATGGGAAATATTTTCCCGCCTACTAGGAGGCGGTTGCATGCTGTAGGAGGTCGGTTTTGAGCTAGAAGCAAGGAGAACCCTCCATTCTCTCCCTCTCTTCTCTATATAAAGAGGCCATTGCCTCTCTTGTAACAACACTTGATACAATCATTCACACTTTCATTCATATTTATTTTCATCCCCGTTACACTTCCATATACACAAGAGAGATGTGAAGAAGAGCAAGCCTCATTTTCTAGATTAGTTTAGGGAGTGAGTGAGGAAGAGTTAGAAGGAATTCCGGAGTGTCGGTTTCCTCTACTTCTTGTACTAGGCGAGCCTTGTACATCGGGTGGACGGATTGCCGGACTCGTCGGCTCCCTCTACACTTGTACCTCTGCGATCGTTCTACTATTTGGAGTAAGAATTATCGTTGTTTATCTTTCGGTATTAAGTTCTTAAACAAGTTATCTTTGTTATTCATATACTTGCGGGATCGTCGTTCGTCCTCGTGACGAATGCTCAGTAGAAGGGTCTTGCTCGTCAGGTAACCCTTGAATTCACGCTAGAGTAGTAGGAGATAGCATAGGCGTGGTGTCTAGGCTATCGACTACCTACGCTTGCCTCGAACTCGTATGGTCCGAGGGGTAGGCGGTGGTGGTGACAGCCCCCGTCCGGCCCCTAGAACTCCCCACGCCGTTGTTCGCCAGAGTCAGAAAGTCGGAGGTACCGGTAGACCAGGTATAAGACGGAGCCGAAGTAAGTCTATAGTGACAAGGATATCCCCGCCTAGGATCTTTACCGATAGAAACCTCACTACCCAAGCTACTCTTCATCTCATCTTTCGGGAGAACTAGTTTAGAGGCTTTTACACCCGTTCCCTCGAGGAAAATACGATACCCTCGAATACTTCCGGTGAAGTGCTACACCGGTACTTTCCGTGCGCTTACGGACTTTTCTCGCTACACTAAGAAATACCAACAAGTGGGACTAAACGGCTGAGTTCCTTCTCCCCTTTGGAA
Source organism: Hyparrhenia diplandra (assembly GCA_015847255.1). Lineage (NCBI taxonomy): Eukaryota > Viridiplantae > Streptophyta > Magnoliopsida > Poales > Poaceae > Hyparrhenia > Hyparrhenia diplandra. Next base: position 73,660 of record JADLZK010011090.1, read on the forward strand.
CTCCTCCATTTTCTCTCTCTCGGGCCTCAGCCCATTACCGCTCCGGACCGCTAGCACCGCTTTTAGCCCAGCAGGCCAAGCAGCAGCCACAGGAGGTTAGCCCGCCCATCTAGACCCAGCAGGCCGCCAGCTTTGCGCTTGCAGCCCCCGCACCGCTGCCGCGTCACAGGCCCGATCTGTCACGGGTCCAGCGACTCCTACACGTCCCACACTCCATGCACCGAGGTTCAAATCTGGAACCATGCATTTTGTATAGCGGAACTAGGAGCTAGGAAACGTAGCTCCGCGCGCTGCTTCTTCTTCGTGTAGTCCATGTGAATGAAACCATACAATATACATACATGTATACACGTAAAACTTGCTAGCTTCTTCTGTCTTACGTGAACCTTGATACTTGCTAGCTTCTTTGTCATGCGGTTTGCCTTGACGTAAGCTGAAGGTTACAAGCTACGAAGTGTGTTTCGTGACATGCAAATAGAAGAAACACTACAGGAAACTGGCTCTTTACCGAAGCGTATAATTCTTTGCCGAGGGCCAAATGTCGGGCACTCGGCAAAGAGATACTTTTGCCGAAGCGCCGCACTCAGCAAAGAATGACCCTCGGCAAAGTAGTCTTTGCCGAGCGTATGCCTCTCGGCAAAAGAAACGACCCCGGCAAAGAGCCTCCTTTGCCGAAAGTTCGCCTCGGCAAAGACTCCGCCCTCGGTAGTGGTCTGCCAAAGGTGACGCCGTCCTGCCGTTGGTTTTGCCGAGAGCCAGCCGTCAGCACTCGGCAAAGCTTCGAAACCTTTGCCGAAAGTGGCTACCTTCTCGGCTTCGGCAAAAGCCTCTTTTGCCGAGTGCCCCGGTTGGCACTCGGCAAAATATTTTTGTTTTTTCATTTTGGCTTCAGGTTTTTTTTTTTTTCGTAGCTTTGCTACAGTATTTACTCCTCCATATCCAAATTTCAAATTTTTTCCGTACTTTTTACTGTATTTCCTTAATTTACCTCTTTTTTTTAAATTTCTTTTCATATCTCAAATTTGAACCGCAACTCATTCGAATAATGTAACTAAATGACGGGAAAAATGATATTCTTGCTTGTGAGTCTAACGTGATGCCTCATCCGAGACACACCGAAAAATTCGAACATCTAGTGCGCGAAACATGTCGACTCACTTGCGGGTGAATCGTTTTTAAATTGTATAAAAAGCAACCGAATTCGAAAAATCATGAAATTTATCGAGTTGTCGTGATATCGCATGTGTAGGCGGTGATAAAAATTTTAGAAGGTTTTCGCACGGTGGCATTCCGGATGGCACAAACGAGGACATCTCCAACATGTGATAATAGAACTCATGCTGAGATGTCCTGGTGGCATTTCGAATGAACATGGGTTTGTTTTTCGCTTTGTTGGTCATGTGGATACACTTGTGATATATTTGGTGCACTTGTGAATTTGTTGGACGGATTTGCGTATGGTTTGCCACATATGTGATATATGCAATGATGGATTTGCTATATGCGACGGATGAGTCAAATATGTGATGAATGTGTTATATTTGTGTTCGTGATTGAATTGATGTGATATATATGTAAATATTTCTGTTTGTCAAGGAGGAAAGCAGAAACAAAATAAAAAATGACAATTTTTGGGGCTTTGCCGAGTGCAATCGCCACGCGGCACTCGGCAAAGCCGGTAAAGTTCCCGTGATTTGCCGAAAGTGTCGCGGGCAAAAGCGCCGGCAAAGATGGTACCTTTGCCGAAAGTGCCCGGCTCGCACTCGGCAAAGATTTTTCGAAAAATAGGAAAATCCTTTTGCCGAGAGGCCGACGCCGGCAAAGAAATTACAATTAAAAAAAAAAATCTTTGCCGACGTGGACGACTCGCAAAGAAATTCCAATTTAAAAAAAAAAAAAAACTTTGCCGACCAGCAAAGAAATTCCAATTAAAAAAAATAAAAATCTTTTGCCGACGGTCGACCCCGGCAAAGAAATTCAAAAAAAAATTAGAAAAACTCTTTGCCGATGGGCGGTTTCGGCAAAGACGCCGTCAGTTATGACCGGGCGTTAACGGTCGCTTTTTTTGCCGAGGGTTAGATATCGACACTCGGCAAATTCTTTGCCGAGTCTATAAAAAAGGCACTCGGCAAAGAATGTACGCCGTCAGAAGATTTCCCGTGTTCTCTTTGCCGAGTGCCACGCCGGCAAAGGCTTTTGCCCGAGCAAAGGTACCTTTGCCGAGTGCCCGCGAACGTTTAAAGAAAGACACAAGCATTCCATATTGGTGGTAAGATTTCCTATGTTCTCTACAACAGATAATGGGCCTCTGAATTGATGGGCAATGTGAATTTACGTACACAGGCAGCCATGAAAGGTGCCTTTGCCGCTTGTGCCCGTGGAAAATTTTAAACATCAAGACACAAGCATTCCATATTGGTGGTAAGGATGTTCCTATCACTCTACAGGAAGTACAACAGATAATGGGCCTCTGAATTGATGGGTACGTTTGATGAATTTACGTACACAGGCAGCCATGAACCGTGACTTGATCACTGCTTGTTCGAGTGAGAATAAAATTATGCTAATTGACCAAAAGAGCATATGATTACTACGTCCTCTGTTCCTGATGAGGACTTCATTAGACATTTTGTCTTATTCGCCATTGGTGTCATCCTAGCACCTACAACCGAGGACTATGTTGACTCCAAATATTTAGCTGTTGTAGCGGATGTGGCTGACATTCCAAAGTTTAATTGGGGTCAGTTCACATTGACAAACTTGTTGAGCTGCATCAATGAATATATACAGTTCAACCTATCTTTTCCTCAGGGCAATTTAGCTTTGCTTCAAGTAAGTCATACCATACCACCTGGGAAAAAATGTACAAGTCTTTTATGTGATATTGCTCTGATAAACAATATAACATTCTGAAATGTTTGTTTTGCTACAGTTTTGGTACTGGGAACACGTCATTCCTAAAACCCCTCCAGTACTGATGGCACGATGGGATGAGGGCAACGCACGCCTAAGAACAGAACATTTTCAAAAAGAAGGACTAGATGGAGGAGAGGTGCCATTAAAGCCTAGAATTTTTAATTATCATTATTTTAACCATTTGACTCATACATTGCAACTTCTTGTAGGTTATCATGAACATTTCTGAGGTTAATGGACTCCCTCGCCCTTGATGCCAGCGTATCCATCAAGAACTCAACATGTCCAAGATTTCATCTTTTCAAATGAGTTATAGATGTTCAGTTTGCTATTTGACATATTTCCAAGTTATTTGACAATCTTTTCAAATGAGTTTAGGCTGTGTTTAGTTGTGGGAAAAGTCAGTTTGCGTTTGTTTTGTAAATATTATCCTACCATGGCGTAACTAGGCTCAAAAAAAGAATCATCAGTCTGTTATTTCAAAACTATGTAATTAGTTTTTCAAATATTGAGTTATAGATGTTCAGTGTTGTAAATGAGAATAGCCATAGATGTTCAGTTATAAATGAGTTATAGATGTTCAGTTTGCTAGTTGCCAAGCATTTTAAACACAGATTGTATTCACTTGTTTTCGTTCTTTTAAACATCTATGCAAAACTACAGGATTTCTCTGAGGGCTATGGAAAACAACAGGCAAGTAACATGTCCTTTTGTCAGTCCTGGCCATGGCTTTGCTATGCCATTATTCTTGGGCAGGGGCAGGTAGGGACGTGGTTTTACCGCGCGTGTCCGCGCGCGGCAGGGCTATCCTGGCCATCAAGTGTTTCGAGCCTCGAGATACGTGTTGCACTGCTCATCAGTAAAGGGCAGTCATGGCTACAGCTTTAGGGGCAAAACCGGGAAGGAAATGTTGCTGGTAAACAGGACACGGCAGATCCCGGCGAGGGGAAAAGTTCCAATACAGTTCCAGTAGCAAGGACACTTCTCACCCGAGCACAGGCCCAAGTGAAATGTTCCGGTTCCTGTTCTTGACCGTTGCTGATGACATATGGCACAGTATAGAAGCGTTCTCACCCGAGCACAGGCCCAAGTGAACTGTTGTGCTCATGTGCTTGACCAATTTGAAAGTCAGGCAAGTACGAAGATAGGACAGGAGATAAGACATGAGAAGTATTTCGTGGACTTCCTGGAACTCAATTAGAGCTTTGGAAGTAACAGTGCCGATTCATTCATATTTCAGGTTTCACATAGAAAGCGGTTCTAATCCAGCAAACGTACAACTCTTGGGTATATATTGGCCATTGATAAACATTGAAAATTGGCATACAAAAGATACACACCATAATCCAGTTTTCTCACTAAAGAAACAAGTCCCGTTGTCAGCTACATTTTTAACGAATCTTTTCTAAAAGAATAATTTGTAATCTTGGGTCCAACAGTTTTAGACTTACTGAGAACTATATGTTTGGAACACTAGCAGGAGCAGCTCAGGTTTATGTTTCATTAGGGACCAATTTGTAGTTGTGCAAGCATTAGAGTAAATTGCACGGTAGGTACCTAAACTATTTGGTGTTTCATTAGATGGGCATCCAACTAAAAACGTAATCCTGCAGATCGGAACTATACTTACATAACTTCTGGGTACTCCAACTAAAAACGTAACGCCTAGGTACGGAACTATACTTACGTGAAACTTCGGTACTCCATGTCGAACGAGCAACGCCGCCATCGACGGGAACAGAGCGCCGCAGCTAGTCCCTATCGCCCGTTAGGAAGGAGTCGTGGGCCGATGGTGACACCGCCAGTCGCCCTGTCCCCACTGAGACGCCAGCGACCTCGACGAGGCCGCGGTCCACCGGCTGGAGCGTAAAGGAGGACTGCAGTGCATGGCCGGCAAGGCGCGGCAGGGGGGCGCAGCGGCCTGGGAGCCGCAAGCATGGCGGCGCCGTGGTCGGGCCAAGCAACAACGCGCCTCCCTTCTTCTCCCATCCCCTCGTCGTGCCTGGACGCCACGGCGACGATAGCCACGTGCTCGAGCTGTCGGCGGTGCAACAATGTGCGGTTGGCGCCCTTGGTGCAGCAGTGCGTGGTTGCAGCTGGGCCATGGAGTGGCGGCGCGCAAGCGCCGGGCGAGCAGCGATGCGCATGGCTAGGAGCCGCGGCAGGGGCACAGCGTGGGTCTCGGTGCGACGAGGGCGGGCGGCGCGCATAGAGGCTGGAGCACGCGTGGAGTACCGGAGTACCCGTACCTAAACGTTACATTTTTAGTTGAGTATAGTTACATGAGTATAGTTCCAAAGAAACGTTACATTTTTAGTTGAGTAGTACAAGTTACATTTTTTAGTTGGAGTACTCATCTGTGAAATACCGAATAGTTTAGGTACCTACAGTGCAATTTACTCTTACACTAATAATATCCTGAAATATTTTACATATACATTTCATTATTGTTCTAGTCTTTTTCATTTATCTCAGTTATTGCAGCTGGCCGCCTCAGACTTCATCAGTACACCTCAGCGGTCCTCAACTTGTTCCTGGTTACGACTCCCGTCCGTCAGCAGAAATATTGGCCTCTTCAGAACTCGCTAGTGTTATCATGAGGTCAAACTGCAATGCAGAATGAACACTACCATTAGCAGTGTGAGGAACTTTTATGATGCCCTACCATTCACTCAATATAATGGAATATGAAGAATATAAATCTTTCTACAAAAGGAATCCTTAAAGATCACATTACAAAACAAACATGGTTCTTGCACACAATAAGAAGCAATATCTAAACTGGTTATGGGTAGTAATGACATAATAACATCCCAGCAAGTAGTTCAAAATTAAACATTACAACAGCTATATGGTCTTGGAAGAACAAAAACCCTACACCCTAAACCTAACAACCCAAAATGTACATATACATCATCTTGGAATACACCAAAATGAAGAACAAGAAACACAATAGTAGGTGTTACGAAGACTGGAGATACAACACTCATCAAGGTGAAAAAGAATAAGAAATGAAAGATCAGAACAGCTAAATAGTCAGATTAGACATCGAAGGCTGCTTGAATGTGAGATTAGTAAGTAGAAAGAGTTGTTGGGATATCCAACTATTGCAAGTAGTTTCCGAAGTAAATCATATCAAAAGTAGGTACCATGTACTAGATCACGTAATGATATCGACGACATAAAAACAAGTTGAGTTTCAATCAAAATATAGAAGAACACAAGATGAGGTACCCAAATAGGAAGTGTTGTCAAAGGAGAATATTACCTAGTCTCAACAGACAGAGATGTGTTGTCAAAAATGAACAGAGGAGGAGGTGAGCTTCGAAATACATCAATATAAAATAGGTAGTGGGAAATGAACAGAGGACATAGACGTTTCAATTGTACCTACAGTTGTACTTTTTACTTCAATAGAGTTCAATAACTCAAGGCTACCATCAACTGTACATATGTGTATACATGAAAACTATTTAGCACTAGAAGAGTACTACCTCCGTCCTGAAAAGAATGTAACTATGGGTTGTGTGTCATAAAAGTTGTCTATGTTTGACCAAGTTTCAAGTAAATAATATTCACATTTATGACTTTAAATTAATTCATTATGAAAATACATTTCGTAATTAATCTAATGGTATTTATTTAGTATCATAAACATAATACTTTTTATCTATAATTGGTCAAACTTAATATATTAAAACATATCACTATGCTAGAATTGCATTATTTCTAGGACTGAGGTAGTACAATATTTTGGTGTGAACTAAAATAAATGGAGAAAGTTGTCAGCTATGACTACAGCTATACCACTAGTGAATCTCAGAAACAAGAATACAAAAATGAATACAACTACGCAAACTAATGATTTAAACATGGAAACTATTTAGCAGCAGTAGCTGACTCAAGTCGTCCAAGAAGATCATAGAGGAAGGCACTTCAATCTAACGACAGCCAAACAGAAATATGTTCCCAAATAATATTAACTAACTGAACTCCAATCCAACATAGAAAAATGACACTTCTTCAAAAGGTCAAATATACCACTTTGAGCAAATACAAGGATTAGCAGTAGGACGGACGCATTACCTGTACATATCCCCTTTGAGTAATACTTGAAAAGTTGAGGCTTAGGTAGCACTACAACAAATGGAAACAATCTTATTAGGCTTAGGAGAAATAACAGTGGTTGCACAAAGCAACTAAAGTTTCTATCTGATTAGTTGAACAACCAACTAACCCGAATGCCAAAATACTTCTAAGAACAAAACATACCATCTTATTCTTCACTACCATTGACCAAATTCCTCAAGTACTTTTGAAGCTAGCAACCAAAATGCAACAGATTAGCAGTACCTGTCCAACTATAGTAACATCAAAAACAACTAAGCCATGTAGATGCAAAAAAAAAAAAAAAAGAAGAATATCTACCGGCGTTCAATATACTACTTGCTAGCTAGAAAATAAAATACAAAACGGACGAGCCAAACCAGGAACTGAAATCATTTAGTAGGGCAAGAAATCATTTAGTAGGGCAAGAAATTTACAAACAATGGGCTAAGAACTGAAATCATTTAGTAGGGCAAGAAATTTACAAACAAGTTCAACATTTTTCAACATTTTTAACAATGCCTCTGTTCTCAGGCATTTGGGATTCACTGAAAAACCAATCTTATTAACTAGAAAAACAACAATGAACAATTTTCCCCATTTTTATGACCAATCTTATTATTGAAAAAGCGCCATTTTTTCTCTCGCCTATGAACCCCTAAACCATGTACCAACCATGTACCAAAAAAAAACATTAAAGAAAAACAATATCAACCAATGTTCAGTACTACCAACTAGAAAAAAAAAAAACACAATGGATACGAGCCAGACAAGCAAGAACTCTACAGAAATCTATGGGCTAGGAATTGAAATCTCACCTCCCCAGCTTCTTCCGGCGCCAAGAGAAACCAGACATTTTCGGCATTGCTGTGTCGCCTGGAAGACGAGGGCGGCTCGCCGTCATCCGGTGGCCATGCCACCGAGGGGCCCCGCTCGAGGAAGCAGGAGACACGAGGGCAGCCATGGTGACCCAGGCGGCATGGAAACAGCTGAAGTGGCCATGGGGGCGCGGTCTTCTTCGATCTCCTCCGATACTCCATGCCAAGGAGAGCTCCATAGGAGAACTGAAGGCTCTCGATATGGAGAAGGCGGTGGTGTGACATGCATAACCTGATTCTTGGATTTGGAGGTGGGATTTAGGAGGGGAAGAAGAGGACATTTTTGTGTTCTTTCTGTTCTTGGCCAAGAACGTGAGGAGAGAGAGCTAGACAGAGAAGGGAGAGAAGGCAGGCGAGCAGTAGCCGTGGTGTTGGGGAAAGTGTTCAGGGCATTGGCTGGGGCCGTAGGCTTTTGCCATGCCAAGAATTAGTGAGTTGCGCGCGCGCATGCTCTCGAGTGGCCACAGCTATATTTAAAAATAAAATAAATATTACTAAATAATGAATATGACACTTTATCCTAAAACAAGAAATTCTACAAAAGACAAGCCAAGATAGCAAATTCTCATTGCAAATTTCTATTGTAAAATGAGGTTAACTCGCTTTTGAGAAAGCAATATGGGGTTTACATCTTGGGGAAGCCGGTGCCAAAAGCAAGCAAACAAAGAAAGAAGGTCGCACCCGACCAACGTAAATTCTAGCCCAAAAGATTACGGTGGATTTTAAAAGTACACTATATCTGAACTATGAGCTTGACTTCGGGTCCGCTTGATGTTCCATTCTTCAAGACGCGCAGCAAGTTCCATGGCCTTGGATCTATCTTTCTCCTTAAGCCTCTCCCCCACAACTGCATCACATTAACAATTGCATGAATAATCACATCCAAGTTCGAAAGGAACCTCTTTTATATTGCCATCTTATTTGGGTTCTTCCAGATTTCCCAAGTAAAGCATGCAAAGAAGAACAATATAATCCCTCGTGGCACCCCTGGCCATCGAGTCACCCACCCATATAAGAAATCGAGATACTAACAGAAAAAAATATGTAAATCAAAGGCATCTCTAACACAACACCTCATGTACCGAGTAAGAACACATTCACGTAAAACACATGATCAATTGTTTCCAAACACCCACAAGCACAACACAAGCGGGCTACCCCCGCCAACTTCTTTTCTTGAGGTTTACCGCCACCGCAATTTATCATGAATCATTTTCCAAAAGAAAACTTTAGTCTTTAGAGGCAATTTGCTTTCCAAATCAAGTCCTCAACCTTATCCTTGACCCCCATGAGTAATCTGTTGGTATAGAGATTTTGTGGTAAATTATTGTGATTTATCAAGCACTCATCTAATGGTATCCTCTTTTGAGACATCCAAAAGCACCCCTTCTAACCAAGATCCAGTAAGATTCCTCCTAAAAGTTAACGCCACTCTTCTCCATCCCAAATATCGATATTAGATTATGTTGATTTTCATTTATCTCATACAGAGATGGAAACCGCAATTTCAGTAGGATCCCTCCCAACCATGAGCCATGCCGAATCTAATTCTATCCCCCTTGTTCACTATATATTCTGCGCCCCCAAAAAAAAAAAATGCTTGACTTTATGCAAACCCTTCCAAAATTGAGATGACCCTTTTATTTTGAAGAAGAAATTCCACCGCCGCGATCCAATAACAATGGCGGCTCCTCCGATGAATCCAGTGATTGTGGAGAGAGAAAATTAACAACATAGCTTAATCTAAAAAAAGGATCTATGCAAATGACTAATTAGTGAAAGCATGTAGACTCATTGTAATCACAAGATTGCAAAGCCTCTACGAACAGATCAAATGCGCATCGGAAGATACCCGAGCAGATTGGGGGAACTCCTTGAGGCAATTGCCGAGATTCCATCACATCATATTGAGAGATCACCCTATAGATTTGGCAAAGATTGTAAATATTAGTGCGCATCACATATCAATTACCAAAAAAAAAAATCCTCTCAAACATAGAACTACTTGGCACTCCAAAACATGATGGATTTTTATGCATAACTCTGCATAAAGATTCGCTCGATGAATGTGGCAGACCTACCAACACTATTTCTCAATCATATGTTATCTTTAAATTGAAATCGCTACGGCATATAAAACTGAAATTGCTACAACATATAAAAACCGAAACTAAGACATATTTGCTTGTAGATTTATATTATTTCATTTAAGTAATCCATAGAATTCAGGGGGGGAAAGGATGCAATGGAGAACATCGGTTCATTGTCAAGCAAAATTGAGCAGCTCGCTATGACTCCGGGTCCCGGTATGAGCAAATCATACCAAAAACAGGCCTCCGCCGACCTCATTTGGAAAGCAGCCTAGGTAGCTTGTCCAACTTCATTCACCAGTAGAAGTTACGGACGCTCTACCACCTAGCAACGGACCAAGATAAGAAATCCAACAAAAATCCATAACAACGTTAGCATCACGTAAGATCCCATCGGACTACAAGCGGTGGAGAACAAAAGAACACAATAGTGCAAATGGTAATCATCTAACATCCGCGGGAACCATACCATCCGTTCGGTGTCGTCCAGCGAAGAAGACGAAGGCCCTACGCCGTATGGCACCGACCAAAAAAAACAAAGCGTAACAAGCGAGAGAAATTGGGGAGTCGCGCTTCGTCACCTCAAACGCAAACACCACATCGGCACCCTAACAACGGGCGCCGGTCCACGCGCCTGGACCCGGCAAACACCGTGCGAACATTCCATCGAACACCTACGGGCGAGCATTCCATCGAGCATCTATGGCGCAAGCATCCCACCGGACACCCACCAACACCTCGCCAGGGCCAAACAGCCGCAAAGAACGCACCCGGCTCAAGAACGCCGCCGACACGCCGGCACCCCCCGCAAGAGCGGTACCGCCGAGAGCCGGCCGACTCCGACCCCACAACCGGCCGCTCCGTGCAACAATGTACCCAGAGAGAAAAACGCCACCCATGGAGCATCCGAACCGTAATCCACACACCAAAAAGAGGGAGCGGCGGACGGCGGTATACGCACCTCGGAAGCGGCGGCCCCGACGGCGGAGTTGCCGGCGCCCAACACGCGGGCGCTCGCCGGGCGACGCGGGCCGCCCGAGCACGCCCACTTGATGAGGATGCTGCGGGGACAACGGGCGGCGGGCACTTACCGCCGCCGGGCGCCGGAGGCCATGGAGTCGATGAGCGCGAGCGGCGTCGCCGATCTCCTCGCGTATTTGGATGAGGTCGCAGAGCCTCTTGGCTCCCTCGCCGCCACGCCGAGGCGGGCCCTCGGCCGCCTCCGCCACTTGCCGCCGACGTGTTGGTCGTGATGATCGGGGTGGCTCGTCGCCGCCTAGACCTTGGATGCCGTTGAACCACCGCTCGCCTCGCCCTCGCCAAACGCCGGCCGCCCGCACTCCGCCCGCTCTCCGCCACTCGGCCGCTTCCGACGCCGCCCCCGCTCTCCTCGCACGCGCCGCATAACCGGGCGGCTATGGACATGCCATTGCACGCCGCCTCGCTAAAAGCCACCCACGCGCCGGACCTTGCGCCCGCTAATGAAGAGGGAGGCGATGAGCCGATGTGGGCAAGTTGGCACAGCGTCCTAGAGGGCGCCGCGGGCGCGCCCGGAGGACGGTGGCCCGACGCTCGAGTCCGCTACGCGCCGCGCCTCGCCCTTGAGCGCCACTAAGCGCCGCCGCGGCGCCGCAGTGTTCGATCTCGGGCTAGGCCTCCAAAGATCCGCCTCGAACGCTGGCCACCATAATGGGGGCTCCGTGCAGGGCCCGCTCGAGAGTCGAGCCGGGCGCCGTGATCCAGGCCTCTGTGCTCCTCCTCCGCCGCACCAGCCGCTCGAGCCGGCGCCGCCACCCCTAAGCACCAAGCACGACCGATCCGACGTCCCGCGGAGAAGGAAGCCACCGATGGCGCGGAGCGGAGGCGCCGCGAGGACAAAGAGAGGGTCCGGGCAGCTCACCGGGTTCACGAGGGTCGCTGGTCGAGGCCCGAGGCCCGGCGTCCACAAGAAGAACGTGGGGGTGCGCCTGCGGGGCCGGCGGCGCGCCGCTGACGGGTCCCTCGCGCCGCCGTGACCGTGATTCGCTCCACATCGGGAAAGAGGAGGGAGGAAGGAGAGAAGAGAGGTTGGGAGAGGCTGCGTTGGGAGAGAGAGGGAGTCCCGATATTTCTTTTTTCGCACGCCTCAACCAATCACCGCTTCGACAACAAAAAAGTGCTCGACTGGCGCTGGCCACTGCCCGCTCAACAGCAAGACTAGCGAGCGGGGCCCGCCAGAGAGCAGGAGCCACGGCCCACGAAACTCATCCAACCATATCCGTACATGTGCAGAGAGGGGATGGCCACCGTTGGATACTAATCTGACGCAGTAAAATAATTTTCCTACCGTGGATGTCCTGGCCGCGGCGTTTCTCCACAGCCAATTTACTCTTTAAATGCCCCGGCGGCTCATCCAAACATCACAGGAACTAAAACCCCGCTCTCATGAGCAGTGGAGCACGAATCTTGGTGCTCCCTCCACTTGCACGGCCAAGATAAGTCTGCCGCGCGCGGACACACGCGGTTAGACATTGTCCGGCAGGTAGGGGTAGGCGTCCAGCGGCGGCATCTGGCACGAGTCGCCGTTGAAGTAGAGCTTGCGCGGGAATGCCCAACCCTACCTGAGGTTGAAGGTGCTGGCGTCCTTGCGCATCAGCACCTCTGACTGGACGTTCCCCCACGGGGCACACATGTGTGTCGTGCACTGCAGCAGCGGCGCCTCCTTGTCCCGGTGCCCGCGCGCCGCTGCGGCCTGCGCGTGCTCGTGCTTCCCCGTCACCGCGCGCCATCTGCCGCATCGAGTCGCCCCTGCCCATGCACGCGCACGCAACGCACGTCGTTAGAGCTACTAGAACCGATGATGGCGAGCGAGCGAGGCGGCGGGCACACCGGCTGGTTGCGGTCGGCATGCAGAGACGTACTGGACCTGGACGCAGGTCTTGTGCTCGCAGCCGCAGGTGCACTTGGCGCAGGGCACGATGGTATCGTTGTAGAACGAAGAGAACGAGACCCGGTACATTTTTTCTGCGAGCCCAGCGCTCAAAAAAAAAAATCTATCAATACGAATGGTCTATGGTTTGTTCTTTCGATCAGTTTAACACTCAACTAAATCCCTTTGGGAGAATAATTTCATGAACCTGATATTTTTCTCCATCTATATGCTCTGGTGGAGATGCTAACAGATTCAATTTTGGTAAAATAGTTGAAAATAGAAGGAAAAAATGTGATTTGAAATGTGATAGAGTGGTCTGTATTTTATTTACCTTGTGTGTAGAACCTTTCTGTTTCTGACAACTGCATTGTTTTTTTTTTTTTTGAGAGGGTACAACGAGGACGCCACGAAACACACGCCACACCACATGCACACACGCGTGTGCGTCCTTGCATACACTAGGAAGGGATTGGGAGGTGGGAGGTGTAATGCCTCCAAAGGCGCGGGAAACGCTTAGATTACCAATCGAACGCCGACGTGTGTGTACGTGCCCTTTAGCCTAGACCGAGACCTATCCGGGGGCCGGTGAAAAAAAACCCGGTAGGAAATCCCGGTCGCTCAAAACTCGAACCAGAGGACCGGTGAGTTCGCAGCCTACGAACTCACCCACTAAGCTATCGCTCAGGTCCCGACAGAGCATCTCCAAGAGACTAGCTAAATGACTTTCTAAAGCTAAATTTAGCTATTACTAAGAAAAAATTGCTCCCAACGGACTCTCTATGTGACTATCCAAAATGGCTATCCATCCCTCCTTATTCGCTTTCTACTTTTGGATAGCTTTACCTCACTTTGGCTATCCTTTTACAGAGTTTATTGGAGCACACCCTAGTATTTTCTTGTCGAATCTATTTTAGAGAGTAGCTAAATCATCAAATTTGACTAGTCTTTTTGGCTAATCTCTTAGAGATGCTCTTATATACCGTGCTTCTTAAAGGTGAAAAATCCTAAACTTTGCTTCCTGGTTCCCTCTTGTTTTGTTATGAATCGGGGTTATTAAAAGTCCATGCCTCCTGCTCGCACGAGAGCATTTGAGGCATCGCTGGCTTCTCTGCGTGCTGACACGTAGCTTTGTTCATTTTGCAAAAAGCCTCCGAATTCATAGAAATAACATGCGGTCCAACTCCTCCGCCAAGAATAGTAAACAAGTTCTACATTTTTTTCGACTACAGCCCTGAGTTTAACTTTATTTGGACGTGAAGAAGGAAATTCTGAAAGCAAGTCGTTTTTCATAAAACTGCTCGAATTATTTTCAGAAACCCCCTGCTCCCACCCGCACCGGCAGGGACGCGACCCTCCCGACCTCGTGCTTCATTTGCCGTCATCCCTCTCTCCTTTCACTCCTATGGCCGCCGCCCCCTCTCTGCCATCTCTTCCTCCTTTCCGCCGCCGCCGCCGCCTCCGCATCCATGCCCTTTGCTCGGCGCGTCCTCCATGTCGCGTGCGGATAGGCGGAGGAGGGTTCCCGCTCCCGAAGGCCCCGCGCACTCGCCGGATGTGGGCACCCGCCGAACAAGTCCGACCTCGACCACCGTCGATCTAGCCGGCTTCCAAAAGGCTGTGGTGCACGCGCTTGGAGCTCCAGCAAGCAGGTGAGTGGGGTGCTGTCCTCGAGCTCCTGGATTCGGTTTGCTTCTATCTCACGTTCTTTTCCCCCCTTGTCTCCTTCCTCTAGATCCGGCATGAGTACTCTCCGGCAGTACCAGCCCAAGCAACTGCCTAGATTTGAGGATGTCGTTGCCACCATGTGCCATGTCTCCAGCCGGCACTGCTCCAATCAGGTGCGTGCTACTTGCTAGGTTATGAGTAGGTTTTTATCTGATACAATCCAAAACAAAAATACACCAGCATACTGAAATTAATTTCAAGCCCCCAAGGCCCCAAATTTTCTTATTTCTGCTTGTGCTAAAGCAGCGTCAAATTTCAAGGCACTATGTCTCTGAATCACATGTTTGACTGTCCTCTGATCTGTGCATTATAGTCTGAGGGTTAGCTCAGCAAAACCATATTGCTAGCACATGTGTAAATATCTCATCTCTTTTTGAATCTTACCGTACTTAGTAGACTGAATCTCAGTTCACCCTTTTTACATATATTGGGTCAGATTATTTGGAGGCTCACAATGGAACAACCAAACCATGGTGATTGGTAATGGCCCCTTCTCATGTTTAGTTATCATGTCACATTCTTGTGTAAATTTATTTGTTTGCTCGGTGTTATTTTTTGGCATTATATTGGTTGATAAATCATTATGTCAATATTTTTAGTGCTTTTATTCTCTTTCGTGTTTGCTGGCATCTCTGAGGTCTGAGTCATTCTAAAATTATAATTATAATGAATTGACTTATTTCTTTGGGCCGCTAAGAAGAATACAATAGATTGATCATTGACCTGGACATAATCCCACATTAATGTTCAAGAAAATAGTACTGTTCTGTGTGCACATATTTATTCCATGGTTGTCACTTTAGTTGAGCCAATGCTAGCTTACAGCAGAATAGGTGTGTCTTTGTTGGAGTATATATATATCATAGTGTTATAAGATTTGCCATTTTTTACGCAATATTTCAGTGACTGTTACCATGTAGTTGGCCCACTGCTTCTATTTCTAATTTTGCAATTAGTGATTACATGCTCACTACAATTATATGTCTGATTATCAGCATTCAATATGTTGGCAAAACGAGCTACTCAGCCTGTAACTAACATGTATAGAATTTCAGTGATCTTATTACCCTAATTTGGGCTACCTTGCAGAAAAGTAATTTGCTAGAAAGATGTTTCTTTTCAAGTTTGGATATAAATTAATTTTTCTTTAGCAGTCTTGCTCATTAGTTGTGAGGCAGGTACACAAAGATGTGGTAAGACCCACTGTCGTCGTCGCTGTCGCCATCAACAACTCCACCCTACCGGCATTGAGGGGTTTACCTTGGAGTATAAATTGGTGTTAAGTGCACGATTATCAGAGATTCTAGGAGTACTGTTCTGTTTTAGACTAATTTCAAGACTAACTCCTATGAAGTTTGTTGTGGTTGCATGTATAATTTCTACTAAAATATATGTTTCATTTTTCAAATCTCACCCTCAAAATTGATCTGAGATTGTACAATGTCCCTTCAAAGTGTTGTTTGATGCAAGTCTTCAAAGATGTCAGATGGCATTCATGCCTTAATTTACTTTTTGTTTGCGCAAAAATCTTAGTGTTTACACGTAAAATGTATTCCTTGAATTTTAGTCTATGAATGAAGTTATTGTTAAGAATTTGGCAAAATACTTTATTAGTATCTATAAATTTCGTCAAATGGTAAAGGTAGGGCGCCCAAAGGGCGCCTAATGTTCTAGTGATATGAGAAGGCGAAGGCCAACCGTGGGCAGTGGTAGGTCGCAGTAGTTCTTTTCGAAATAAATGTCGGCATGACCTCTGTTGCGGTGCTGTATAGCCCCGAGGTGCTATTGCCTGCTGCAGACACAGGCTTTCTCATTCAAGAGCGAGCAGAGCAAATAACAAGTTTACAATGTACAATTTCTCTTTAACATGAAGTTTAAAATCACGTATGCATCTTGTGGATTGTTTTTGTTTCAGAGGTGGGATAATAATGTTGGTCGGTACGGCACTCAACAGTTTTGCATGTAACATAAACAGTTTCCTACTAGCTTCATCTCTGTTGACCGTTATTAACTTTGCCATTACATGATTGACTTTCAGCTCGAATAATATCAAGATAAGCTATATGCTGATAAGTTGACCGACTAAAACACTGAAACTAGATGTTTTTTAATTTCTGGTTTTCCAAACTAACACACCGTATCTCACCTGTTTTATGTCTGGGTCGAATTTGCATGTCCACAAATCTAACTCCTTTGTTGTGCTACTCTTATATAGGGTTCCAACGTTCCATGGAGGCCTTGTGCCAAGGAACACACCCAAGTGCTTTGGATCCTCCTAAATGCATGTGTTTCAGGACTCAAGGTTCGTTTCTTCGTACCTTTTACGAATTGAACCAAGGTTAGCTAACTGCTTCATCAACATTTCACAAAGTGAACCTGCATGTGTTATCATGATAAGACGTTTGTGGAAATTCCTCTCAAGTTAATTACCCGGAAATATAATTCATATGCTTTTTTGTAGCCAATATACCTAAAGGAGATTCATATTTTGCATTTGGCACAGATATAAATGTCTCCACAGTGTCATGAAATCCTGTAATTTCAGTGCTCAAACTTGAAGGTACCATCTTTGAGGATGAAGGGAACAGTCAAATACCACACCTAGCAGAAGCTCAAGGATTAAAAAAATGGTGAAATCTTAGGCAAGGTTGATTCATGGACAATTCACTTTGTTCCATGTCTGAGTCACCAATGTTACGACCCATTTGTGAGCAAACGATAAGAATTTAATTCTTAGTCGTTGTCAATTGTCTCACAAATTATGAGGATATTATTTTGTTTCCCCGCTGCAACGCACGGGCATGATCTTAGGCCACTCTCGGTGGAGGGTTTCAATTTGTTGTTTCCAAATCGCCATGCCATATTGAATGAAATTAAATTTGGGTGAAACACTCCTCTCTCAATGCAAAGTTCCATTCTAGAGTTTCATCGGCATTTAATTCCATGAATCAAAGATAGTTGCTAATCGTGCCAGGAGAGTGTCATCTAGATGATACTCATTTCTTCTCTCTCCTCTTTAATACACTATCATGTCATCAAAAATGCCTACATGGCAATCTATTTAATGCAAATGAAAACTCGGATGACACTTAATCGGAGGCGGTCTTAGTGCAAAGATACACATCTTATTGTTGTGTATGTATCAATGTACCCTAATTATATACATCGCCACTTTATGTGACCATCTGTCTTAACCTAAAAGATACTTCTCTCTCGGCAACCTGCGTGCCCTTTCTACTAGTATTTTCTACTTTCTAATGCTGTGGCACTCCCGGGATAGATAACCAGTACACGTCGCCCCAATTTCTCCCATTGGGCCAGCTAGGCACCACATCACCTTTACATTCTCTGATTGGTCCATCTCAGCTATGCCACCTCCAAATATAACCAGCCTCATCGCCTCGGCATAAAAAAAACACGCAGCCCGTGCCTCCGTCCCTTCCTCTTCCCGACGCCCCTTCCTCCCGACGCGGCAGCCTCCCCGGCACGCCGCCTCCGCCGCCCGCACCTCCATCTCCACCCCCGCCCCCGCCCCTGCCCGCATCGCCTCCTCCGCTTTCTCTCTCCTGCGCCTCCCCGCCGCCGGCTCCCGCATGTGGTCTGGCCCGCCGTCCCAGTCCGCCAAACCCTAGCTCCGTCGCCGTCAGTGCCGTTCCGCTGCGCCGTCTGCCTCCGCCTGTGTTCATCTCCATTCGCAGCGGCTGCAGGCGATCCGGGCGAGGGCAGCCTGCCACGGCGGCGCCCTAGCGCGAGGCCGCCTCGGCGGTGGGTTCAAGCGCGGCCCCCTGCCCTACCCCGGCTGGTCTCCCGGCCACCTCCGACGCGCAAGCAGCCGCTGTGGATGCGGGCCCCGCCAACTACCTGTGGCCGCCGGCGAACTGGCCGCTGTTCTAGGACTTCAGCTGCAGATCCGTGCTTCATCCACCTCTTTGCGTCCAATGAGGACAACATATAAGGTAACACAAAAAGATGGAAGAAAGAAGGATAATTCTTTTACATTTTTTGGTTTCAAAATCCTTTGCTTGAGAGATCACGAATTAAATTTGGGCTATCGATTTTGATGCAGGCTAGAGGACTGGATGAGATCTTGGCAAAATCTTGCTCCAATCCTGTCCATAAATCCAAGTGAGCAAAAAAAAAAAAGACATTCTGTGATTGGAGGGTTCGCCATTTGCATTTAGTTTTGTGGTCTTCATCAACCTGAGACAGTACAAAGTCTGCAAGGACCAGTTTTGTAGTGTACGAAGACAATAAGAAAAGAACTTCTAATCTGTACATGCTCTGATTGTTATATATAAAACTGTAAGATTAAGTACTTCAGGGTTTGCCTGTGTTATGTAAAAATGCAAAATAGTAATAATAACATCATTGTGCTTCTGTGGACCTGATTTTGTACTAACTTTGTCATGTGAGTAACATTCTACAGAAAAGAGTTCATAAGGATCCATTGCTTATTAAAACGCCATGACCACAGTTGCTGGGAGAAGGTTGTAGATTAATAAGTCATACATGTCATTCTTTTTCCACTATGCAGGTTTCTCATATATTTTTTACTGCCTTTGGGTGCTGAAAAAATTGTCTCATTTCTACAATTGTTGATTTTTCTATTCCATATTAAGTATGCAAAGAATTAGATGTGAAATATCTGGGAATATGCAGAGGTGCATCTACAAATACCAGCACCTATGTAGTTTTTTTTTGTCATTTGCATTATGCTAATTACAATATTGTGAATTCGATCCACTTTTCAGATAGCAAATGATCTTTTGTTCTTTCCCAAGGCATATGGTTTCTTGGAGTCTGCTATTCAACATGATCTATCACTATTTGTCACCAGCCTCATAGCCATTGTGGTGTTGTTCAGAATCAAGTTATGAGGTGCCTATTCTTTTCATGTTGTATTCTTAGAGATGTAATGCATATTAAAAGCACATGTTATAGACTCAGTTCGTGCCTTCCACTGGATTCACCTTCTTAGTGAATCCTTCAAAATTTGGGTATGAAGTTGCCCATTATATCATTTTAACTAAATCTACAATCTTTATTTATGTGTTAATTTGCATGTTTGTTTCTCAAGATTAAAAAAGATGGCTTCCTTACATGTTAGTGTGCACTTCAGCTGTAGGATCGGTTAGTTCCTTAGGTTTACTAACATAAGATTGCAGATACCAAAAAATACAGTTGGACCTATCAATTGTTATTCTCAGGATCTTTTCATTTGAAGCACACATGTTCCCAACAAATTGAGTGTCTGTCTGGGTGAATCTATGAATGATCTGAAACGATTTTTAATTCAGTTTTCATCGGTTGCAGATACATTGATTGATATGCCTCAGTTCTTATGTCAAAAGCTGCTTTCGAGGCATTCCATTTGGACCCAGCGAACTGGGGAGGTTAAATCTTTTATAGTCTACAAGCGGATTCTGTTGGAGGAAATGGACCACAAACCTCAATTGTCCTATGCGGACAAGCTGCAGCATGATTGATTGCAATCCCCCTTAGAGGAGACACGCGATGGATCCTATTCTAAGGTGAAATACAAAAATGGAAACAAATAACTTATTGGTTCTTGCATTCCATTCCTTTTTTTTTGTAATGGACAAAATTGATTTATTCTACGAGGCTGGATGCATTATCTCTTTGACTTTGCATGACCCAAATTTGTAGTGTCCTGTATCTGGTTGTTGTGTGGCCCAATTTGATTATGGGAAGTAGAGAATTTTTATTTCAAGTACGAAGAACTGACATGGTGCTGATCTTGTCTTCTCTCATCTGAGCTGCAGGTCTATTCATACTACAACTTTGGACCACTCTCTCCTTGTATGATGTCCTAGCCCTGTTTTCGGGGACGGCTGGTCGAAGTCCGGACGCCGAGGGGACCGTCCAGGTCGTCCAGGACGATTAGTCGTCGCCCCAGGCCGGTAATCGACCCTGGGCGAGTCCCCCAGTCGCACCGGTCGCCCCTATATGGGGGACTAATATATACCATATATATATTATATACTTATATAGTTAATACACAATATACATTTCTGGAGGCAACTTTGCTATGGCCTTCTCAACAATAGATGCAACATCTGGAGCAGTTGATGTTGCTGAGCCAGCAGCAGTTGAGCCTGATGGCAACTGAGGAGCCTGGAGCAGAACCAACTTCTCCTTGAACTTCAGCCTCAGGCATGTACACTTCCACTACACGCTGCCTCTCTCGATGTAGATCTACACAACGAAACAGAGCCTCAAGCTTCAAGCACAGGAAAAGCACCAAGCTTGAACGAGGAGGTGATGACTGATGACTGACCTGAGGAGGAGGAGCTCATCTTCGTCGTGTAGTCTTCCTCCCTTGCAGGCTTGCACACTTGAACCTGCACACCCGCTGGATCTGCAGCAGCAAGGAAGAGAGGGAGGTGGCTGGACGGGAGGGACGAGGAGGAGCTGGGAACCGGAAGGGAGCTGAGGAGGAGAGGGAGCTGCCGAACTGCAGCAAAGGAGGCACCGGCGGCTGCTAGGGGTGAGTGCGTGTGTTCTGAGTGAGTGAGAAGGGAGAGAGGCTGAGGGAGTGAGGGGTATATCAATGAGAGAAACCCTAATGGGCTTGGGCCAAAACTTACAGCTAGCTAGGCCCAACTCCCTCAGCAGATGCAGCCCATTCTAACTTCCTCTGCCTGGACGCTCAGGTCGAGTTGCTAAAACCGTCCAGGACGATTAGTCGCGATTAATCGGACGTCCTGAAAACAGGGTGTCCTAGAAAAAACCAAGCATTTGGTTGTCCTTGTATAAGGCTTGAATGCAACAATCATTGTCAGCTGGTTGCCTATCTCTTGTTGTCACTAAAATTTGGCTATCTACGTGCACGAACCATGTGTTCCTCTACATAATTCGGCTATCTATGCCTAGGCGTGCCCTCTATCCTATGTATGAAACTTAAAACATTGCTAGACTGTATAATCTGTACCATCGTATGTATAATCAGACCTGCAACTGTGCCTATGTAATGACCATGTGAATCGCCTCCCAAACTATTTTCACTCCACACACAATCCACTCACAAACCACCTTGATGGCTGATGTCGTGGATGATTATGTATACTTGTGGGCTCAACATTGTAATAATACAATCTTATATAAACGGCAGGTTACATTTGATCAGCAATGGTATCCTTCCTCCACATTCCATCTTGAAGGATTCATGGACAGCGGGTAGATCCGTAATGAAAGTGCCGATGTTTCAAATCATTGTGCTGCAAGGCATTGTTGACCCTTTACTATGGGCTGCTGCCAGCATCAAAGGAACATGAGCTTATATGAAAGGATTTCTGACAAGCTTTTATTTTTTCCTATTTTTTTGTCGACTTGCTATTTAGAATTTGTGGTATGACCTGGCTGCTGTATGTATCTGTTAGATCTTTTATTGAGATCTATTTATTACTTGAAGTTACATAGGTGCTATTCTCTGGCTACAAAAAGGTTGCATCCAGGTCAATACTAGATGATGCTCTTGAGTCATTTCTTTGAATCTTTTACCGGCTACAAGTTTGATGCTGACTAATAATATGTTCCTCAATTTTGTGCAGGTCAAAAGTTGATCGGTGTTGCTAGTGGTCCTGTATATGTGGCAGGTCCTATTAGGAAATTAAATTAGTCACAAAAGGTAGATATGTTGGCTGCTAAAGTTCCCAGATCAATTCAGAAATTGGACCTTGAGGATGTTGTTCCTGGTCAGCTTAAAGATATGTCTGCTAAGGTTGACAGATACACAAAATCCATGACACCAACCTATTTTGCCGCTGCTATGCACATTGACAATGCACGCTGGGCTGGGGTGCCATTCTTTATCAGGACAGGCATGGGGATTATGACGAATAGGTACATTTGATTAGTTCCTTAATTTCTATTAGCAAATGTGATGACTTCCGTAATGTAGGTGCTATGCCTTTGTTTGTTGTAGAGCTTGCGGATCATGGGCTGCTCTGATCTGGAGATAAGCTGCAAGGAAGGAGTGCGGGACGACAGGCAACCTCATCTCCCACATCCCCGATGTCAGGATTGATTTTTAGCTTTGACGGATCAACGGGGTGTGGCTGTGTGAGGAGGATATGACTAGAGGATGCATGCTACTGCTTGGTCGTGTGAGTTAATTTGTTGCACTATTTTTACCACTAGCTGTAGCTATGAGCAGTCCCTATTTTTTCCTTGTGTAGATTCACTTCCTAAATATTTTTTTATTCATAGTGACTTCAGGTCCAAATGCTCACAGCTTGCTAGGTGCATTTGCATGTGTTCACGATTGCAAATGTGAGATTTGTAATTGTAGCTACTTTTGTTGAGGCTTATGATCAAGGAGACCAGCTACACACAGAAGGCTCACATACCTTCTGAGGATGCTATGTCTGTGTTAGCAACCCTAACCGGATTCACTAACCACAACTCGATTCAAGTACCAGATACACGATACACGACCCGCCGGCGGCGAGGTCACCTCTCTCACACACACACAACTCTCTCTCTTTCTCCACACACAACACGATAACTCTCGATAATTGATTGATGCCGATGCTCCCTTCGTAGCTTCCTCTTGTAGTCGAGGCTGGCGGGCTGTGCTGGCCTTGGCAACCGGCTTTGCTTTGCCGGGCACGGGTCGATTGGGCTTGGCCCATGACGAACGGACCCTAACATTCTCCCCTCCTTGAATTGCGGCTTGCCCTCAAGCCCGCTGCAATGATCTTCGCCTTAGCCGTGCGCGGCGCCTCAGCCGTGTGCAGGACACCGTCGATAGCCTTCCACCACACTGCCGCTGGGCTTGTAGGAGTGGACGAGTTGGGTCTTGCCAAATGTGTCGAAGAGGTGGAACAGGTAGTGGTGCAGGCCGTTCAGCTCACTCCTGGTGCTGAGCAGGACCATGCTGGAGTCTGGCGTTGGCTCGTCTTGATGTACGCGTGTAGGGGGGGACGGTGTAGAGGACGCGTCGAGGATCGAGCTGAAGTTCACGAGCTGCTCGGCCATCGTGCACGTCAGCGGCGTGTTCGGGAGCCGCAACGCAGCCGCTGCAGCCTTCATCATCGCTGAAACGGGTGTTGTAGATGCACGGGTGTCGGCGAAGATGAGCCCAATATGCCCGAGCGTTGTTGCGTTGGAGGTCGCGGCGTGAGGCTGTGCAACCATGGCGCCGCCCGGCGGTAAAGGTGCACATGTGGACGGGACGCCACCTTCCCAGCTTGATGGTTGGCGCGGCGAGGAATTGCGGAGGAAGATGCGAGGAAGCCGAGCCCGAGCGTGTTGCACTCCATGGCCGGCGACGTCGGCACGACGGCAGCGAAACGGTCGCCGGCGCAAAGACGGTGCGGGAGCGTGCGTCGGCGGATGTTGTGCGCGTGAGCGATCGCGGACACGTCGAGCGTCTTTGGAGAGGATGCCGACGCCCATACGCCGTGGCACGTGTGGCTGCTGCACAAGGCGTCACGACAACCGTGGCTTTGGGTCGGAGATGGTGGTGTCGGACGGCATGCGGTACCGTACCCCTTGCTGTTGAAGGCGTAAGAGTGCGACGGCGTGAGCGGGCTCGGGGTCGCTGGGTCAAGATCGGCCGATGACGATGTTGGCGTGAACGCGGTATCCATGTGCGTGATGCGAGGCGTGCCCTTCATCTCGCCAAGCTCCCAATAGGACCACAACATCATCTCGGTGGGCATCTGCATGAGGTGAGTGTAGCACAAGATAGGCTCGGGCGGGAGGAATGTGTCCATCTGGTGCGCTTTGATGAATGCGAAACGTTGTTGGTGTCGGACGCCCGCGTCGTGGGCTGCATGCGTGGCGTCTGGGGCCGTATGCATCGTGCGAAGCGTCACCTCCTCATTGAAGCGGTGACAAGGTTGCCACCGGTGTCGAACACCTTGAGGGCAAGGTCGGAGGTGGTCGCCCGGTGTCGCCGGCGGCTTGGCGAGGGTCGAGTTGGTCACAGTGCAGCGGCGGAGAGGGGTGTCGCGGCGGTGGTCATCATGCGCCCGCGGCTGCGCGGTGTTGGTCTTAGAAAGAGCTCGATGTGGTCGAGGTCGGGGCGAGCGAGATCGATGGAGCGCACAAGCACGGCCGCGGAGATGGCGTCGAGATGTCGTTGTGGATGATCGCGGGCCTTCGGCTTTCTCTCGGTGGTGAAGATGAAATCGGCGAGGGGCGGGCGCTGGACATCAGCTGCGCCCTCCGGTGCCGAGGAAGCCGCGAGATCTGGCAGCGCACCGCTTGGCGCCGCCCGCGCTACCGCCATCATCCGGCCGTGGAAAACACGGAAGGCGGCGTGTGCGGTGGTGAACTTCGGCGCGCGCCGTAGAGTGGATGATATGAGTTGGCGAGGGCCTTCCGCGGCGGCGGCGGTGCGGATGGGGTATGGCGGGTTCGGCGGCGCGCGGCGGCGGGCGAGCGCCCGGGCGTGGGCGGCGCTCGGCGTGTGTCGGGGTCAAGCGGCGCGGAGGTGCGGTTGTAAGAAGCTTGTACACCTCGGGAACTCGGCCGATGTGGCGGGGATGCGCTTGCGCCTGCCAGTGCAGTGGCGAAAACGGCTAGCGGCGAAGATGGAAGTCGGGGCGGCGGCGGGGACTCCTCGTCACCGGAGGGCGGTGGGCGCGCCGTGTGACCTCCTCGGATAGGGGCGGAGCCAAAGGCGGGCGCGGAGGGCGCCCGCGGGCCGGCGAAAGCGGCCGGCTTGGTGGTATGCGCCCGTTGTTAGCGAGTCAGGGGCGGGCGCCGTTTCTTGCCAGCGAGCGCCAGTGGGGCGCCATCCGAGGCGCCGGAGCGGGACGACGCCCGCCGTGGATCTCGGGAACCTCCACGAAGAGGGCGGGGCGGGGAGCGTGCGGGCTCGGACCCGGGAGGCGGAGGCGTCGCGTCGATCTTGACAGCGGCGTCGGCGGCGGCGGAGGTGAGCACTCGAGCACCGCGCCCTTGTTGCGGGGCGGCGAGATGGGCGCAGAGAAGCTTGGCGCCATGGGGCGGAGCGGAGAGATCGCCGGGCGGGGAGGCTCTTGTCGGCGCGCGGGCGGCGCCTTCACCTCGCGGTCGGTGGAGAGGAGCTCCTCCTCGCGCTCACGGATGGAGCGGGTACTCGTCGGGGAGAGACTCGGCGGGTTCAATCTTCTCGTGCACGGAGGTGGAGGTGTAGTCGGAGGCGGTGCGTCCGCGGGGAAGGCGACGGAGCGGGTGGTCGTGGAGTCGTTCGCGGGGATCTCGTCGAAGAATCCGCCCCAAATTGTCCGCTGCGGCGGGGCGAGTCGGAGGAGGGCGGCGTTGGGCGCGGGGATCTCGTCGAAGAGTCGCCCCTGAGTTGTCGGCCTCCACGAGGGCGTCGCGGCGGTGCGCTCACGACGCCCGATGCCGTGCTCGGCGAAGGCGGGGGTAGAGGGCGCGCTCTCGGGACGGGAGCGGGTTCGAGCCACCCACCCCGATTGTCGGCGGCGATGTCCTCCATCGCGCGCGGCTGCTTTCCCGATGGTGCCCGATCACGGTGCCCCCCGGCGGTGCCAGCGCCCGCTGCTCGGCCAGCGACCCGGCCTCGCTCGCTCCGCTGCTCCGGGGCGGCCCGGCGGCCGCTGCTCGGCTGCGGCGACAAGCTCCTCCAACTCTTGAGGAACTCGGGGCGGAATCCATGGCGCCTAGAATCGGCGGAGGCGATACCCTTTGTTAGCAACCCCTAACCGGATTCACTAACCACAACTCGATTCAAGTACGGATACACGATACACGACCAGCCGCGGCGAGGTCACCTCTCACACACACACAACTCTCTCTCTCTCTCCACACACAACACGATAACTCTTTGATAATTGATTGATGCCGATGCTCCCCTTCGTAGCTTCCTCTTGTAGTCAGGCCGGCAGGCTGTCTTTGGCCTTGGCAACCGGCTTTGCTTCTTTGGGCTGGGTCGATTGGGCTTGGCCCATGACAGACGGACCCTAACAGTCTGAAGGTATGTTTCTGGACATGCTTAACCTTTTTGATAGCATGAAAACGACAGCTGCAGATGGTGTCCTTACATATGAATTTTGGAAAGTATATGTTACTCCTTTTTTTATTGTGAACTTCTTCTAATTGGTCCAATGTAGTTATGGGATGAATCTGTTGAATTATTTACCACCCACTTCATAGCAATCAGAGCAATACTACTGTTGATTTCTGTAAATAGTTCTGTGTTCCTCAAACTACATGATCGATATTCATGCTTCTGAAGTAATTCCATGTTAATTGAAGAGGTTACTGTGTCAATTTTAATCATATGACAAAGGATTTCAAATTTATAGTGGAAAATGCTTCTATAATTTTCTGAAATAGATACTACTACATCGATTATATTCACTAAAAAACTGTTTCTTCAGGCCATCAGCAGGGCATCCACAATGTACTCAAAAAGGTGGTACTAAGCATTTAATGCATGTACAGCAATGCACCATAAGCATTGTGGAGTGAGGCAACAACTGAAGCCTTTCTCCAATCGACCACAAGCCTGTGGTGCAACCTTAGTGAATAAAAAATTATCTCTCTCTTCTTCTAGTACTGTGCACTCATGCCCATCAGACCACCAGCACCACAAGCCATTGCTTCACTTGCTCTTTTTTAAATAATTGCGGGTCCCACATTAATGTCTATTCCTGCCTTATGCATTGTGGAGTAAGGTAATAGCTATGGTGCTCTTTGTGTGGGTCCTACCTTAAGGCTATTTGAGCTCACTACATTGCGCATGCCCAAGGGTGTTAAATGGAAGCCAGCTGGGAAGTCAGAGCATACACCTCTCATGGAAGGTCACATTCCCTTTGCTGGATTTTTGCTCCAGCCTCAACAAGAGCCGGACCAATTTAGTGGTGGCTATTGTGGGTATCCTTGGTACCATACTACCATCCATATAGCTGCTTGCCCCCCTAAAAATCCTGCCATATACACCCTACACAGCAACATCCAACGTATCAAAGTTAGCAGCAGCAACCAGCATCTAGCAGCCCCCACCATAGCAGGTAAGCATGTTCCTCCCTTGTAGTATGAGTAATGATGGTCTGAGAGGATCGTTTGCAAACTGCTCACAATGTAGTTGGGACAGCATCTTTGGTGCATCAGCATGCCCGAGAGGATCATAGGTGCTAATTGGCCTTGCACTGCTATATGTATGTTCCATAGAGTATGTTCCGTTATGTCTAGGGAAGCAATGCACCTATGATCCCGCCTAATGTACAACACACTATGCACAAAGCCACATTGACATGTACAAATCATCTGCCATCGCATGTAGTGTATGCCTACTATGCTTCAACACTCCCTTGAGACCGTACGTAATATATTCTTATTTGGTGTTAGAACAATTACAGCAGCATGTGTACTACCTATGTGATGCTTGATCTTTACTTATACATATCCCTAAGTATATGGATTTCTGGTTCATCTTTTTTTTCTGCCTGCCTATACGATTCCTACCTATATACGATTCCTACGTGTTTCACCTATTTTTCTTTGCACTGCACGCACAAGTCTATATAGGATACGTTAACTAGCCTGCGGCTTTGTAGTTGGAGATAGATACGAAAAATAGAGGAGTCCAAAACGGAACATAAGATTGTTAGTTCATCGACGGAGTTGGAGATGGACATGGACTGAAGCACTTTTTTTATCACAAACCGCACTGTATTTCTTCGAGAAGGAAAACCGTACACGACGCATACAAGTACAAAGGAGAAGGATACATGGACGGCTGTCGACCATCTAGCACAAAGGCCCCTCAGAAAAAAAAGAAATTACAATTAGGTCCCTAGACCCCGTGCTTCCCGAAGTCGCCAGATTTCGTCTTCGCCCGTCGCCGGTGGTCGTCGGGGAAGAAGACTGCATGGCCATAGAAGAATTGGAAGAGCCCTATCGCGCGAAGGCTTTGAATAGCCGCGGTAGCCACCCGACGCGGACGCGGGATTGAATCGCCATGGAAAGTACATCGGTAGGGGTACACCCCCGAGCTCCTCCAATCTGGACGGGCTCGCCCGACGGCGACGCTGCCCGGAAAAAGAAGCTCGATCCGCATTCCAACAAGCGCAACACCCACGGTAGATCATTTGCATCCTTGACCGAGAGCCGCCAAATTCGCCGCCACCCAAAGATGACGAAGAACGAGGCGAGGAACACGGCTCGGACTCATGCATACAAGCGGGTAAACGGACTCCACCACCCACGAGCACGTCGGTCGGGCGGGCGAAGCACTATCGAGGCGGGGGCGAGCTCGAGAGGACTTTATTCCATGGTAGCGCCGTCGCCTCGGCCGCCGCCCGAGAAACCTAGACCTAGACACCCTAGGACCTAATAATACACCGGGCGGGTGGAGGACCACCCGTTCCCTTGCGCCTCCAGGGGCCAAAGGCCGCCGGAGACGGAGGGGAACGGCGGCCTGCCCGGCGGGAGCACGGCCGCCTCGCTTTCGCCTCTCTCATTTGTTCACTCGAGAGCCTTCGAGAGAGGAAAGAAAGGCTACGCCTTGTGCTTTCTTGGTTCGCTTTGTGATGATGGATCGATGCTTGGTTTTTGAGTTGATCATGGACCGAAGCACTTTTCCATATTAGTAACGGGAGATGCAAGGAAAACAAATTGAGTGACCCTGCACGGATCGAGATCAAAACAAAGCACGAGATCAAACTAAGACCAAATCAAAACCAACACCGAGAGTTTGGGACCAAATCAAAGCCTATACCGAATCAAGGAAGCAAGGCGATGGGCGAAATTAAATATGCGGAGACCGCCCGGCTTCCGCGGCATGCGGTCGCGCCGCCGTCTTCTTTGCCACGGCGTCCTCGTCCGCCGTCCGCGTCGAGGTCCGTGCCGTTGCCGACCGCCCTCCACCCGCCACCGGTCGTTGCTTCACCCTCTTTGGAGGAGGGATGTGAGTTCTAAACGCCTCCGGCGTGGTTGCGTGCGGCGGCAAATGGGATGGGCTTTCCGGGACTTGGAGACTTGGTGGGCCTTCAAGGCGAGTGGGTTGTCGCTTGCTACTGCATTCAGTAAGCTTTTCTTTTTTTTGTGTGTGTGTATTTTTTATTTAGCTCTCATTTTTAACTATTATTGCCTTTGCTTAAAGTTGATGTGATTAGCGATGATGATGCTAACCTTTCACGTGTTACCATCAATGTTCTCCATGTATGTGACTCCTTGCTAACTTTGATCAGAGTTTTGAATTTAAATTTTTATGGATGTAGAAAGGAGATCATATAACTTGATATTTTTGTGTTTTGCATTAAAAAAAAAATGTTTGTACAGGTATGGCCGTGGGGGCTGAACATTGTCATGTTATTTTTGTCCTGTACTATATTATAGATGCTATTTTCATTGTATTAGATATTGTCGTGGTCTAGTACCACCGTCCACGAAGAACCGGCCCGGGCTAGTGTGTGTGCGGCGATGGCCTAGCTCTAGAGACAATGACACAAGATTTATATCTTGGTTCGGGGCAAATCGGGCTCCCTAGTCCAGTTGGGATCACTATCCGAGCTCAAACGCTCATACGGGGCGAGTACAAGCAAGGCGAGAGAGGGAGCGGGCTCCCAAGTCTCGTGATTGAGGCAGGTGCCAATATCGAGTGGAGTGGTGAGTGAGTGAGTGAGTGAGGCTTGAGAATCCTGTGAGTCCGTTCAACCTTGCCTTCACTCGGCGGCAAGGATCCCCTTTTATAGTTGCGGGGAGGAGGGGGTACATGGGTGCCGCGGGAGTGAAGGACTAAGAGGAAGAGGGAGATATGAACCCGGGGGCGAAGTGTAAGCGTGGCGCCGAATCGGCCGGGAGCTCGTTCGCCCGGCCGAGCTTGTCGCCGGCTCGGGTGCATGATTGTAGTCGCTCCCGGTCGTCGTCGTGCACGTAGGGCTCCGGTTTGAGCGGTGCCGGACGTCGTCGGTCTCAATCGTAGCGAGGAGCGCGTCCGTCGTCCGTATGGGCGAGGCCATACCTTGGAAGAGGTGGCGTATGTCGGGTGTGCCCATGGGGCCTTTGTGGAGGAAGTGGTTGGGCATTGCGGGGGTATGGCAAGGAATGGCGGGGTGAATCTGCCACCTCCTCCCTATTACACTTGACCCAGCGTGGCTCACGGTGTTCGTCGGGGAGTGGTTGGCCAACTCCGTGCGTTGGCTTCCTCGAGAAGACGGGCGGACCCGAGCTCAGTCGTTCCGTGCTCGGCAGCGTGGTGGTCGTAGAGCTCGTCGTGGCGGGCTCGGCGAGGCGGAAAGAGGTCCTCGGACGAGGCTCGGCTTGCGAAGAGTCGGAGAGCCCATGGTGGTAGAGCTCGGCGAGGCGGGGAATCACCGGACGTCGTGGGCTCCCATGCTGCGCCAAGAGCATCCTCTCCTCTCGGTCATAGTCATACGTAATTCACAGGAGGTGGACGGTGGTCGATCCACGCCCGGTCCTTGATCGGTCGGAATCGCGTCTTGTCGGTATGGGCTCGAATGGCGGCGGGCTTGCGTCGGCCATGCAGCTTTGACCGGGGGAGCGGTTGGGCCCGGGGGTATGGCGGAGTAAAGCCGTCGCCTCCTCCTCCGTCATCGTGGCCCCAACGTGGTTCTGGTGTTTTGTCGAGGGGAGTGGTTGACCAACTCTGTACCCACGGCTTCCTCGAGCTCTAGGTCGTCGTCGAGCACGGCGCGTGTGGGCCAGGGCTCGTAACGACGAGCTCGGCGAATCGGAGAGAGGTCTCTCTCGAGCTCCCCTCACGCGGGCCGGGAGGCTCGGAGGCTCGGCGAGGGCGGAAAGAGGGTCCCAGGAAGCCGCGCGTGCTCGCATGAGGAGCAAGGAGCTCGTTTGTCGGCCGAAAGCGACTCCGTGGGCGTGATGGGGCGGCCCGTTTAGTCACTCGTATTGTGAGCTCGGCTTTTCGGTTAAGCCAAGTCGCGCTTGAGCTTTTGTTTTGGATTGGGCCATATTCGGGATGTCCCGAACACCGATCCCCCACGGATATAGTTTTAAATTTTATAGAAACAAAAAAAGTAGATATGTAACATTCCACCATTAGCCCATTGCTTTCGATAAATGTTTGATAGTTTTTTTTTCTCCCGTTGTAACGTACGGGCATATTTACTAATAATTTTAATGTATTGTTTACGCTTTGTACTAGTTCATTATATCGTGTTAGTAGAGAAAATGAATTCAAGCAAATGGTAATAATAACGGTGTTAACTTTATATATTATCTTTTCGGAAAAAAGTCTAGATCACCCCCAACTATTGGGGGTGGAATATAACCCCCAAACTATGAAACGGTCTAATTTACCCCTTTGAACTTTCAAAACCGTCAACTTTACCCGCAGGGCGGTTTTGGACTCAAGGGTTGCTTCTGATAACCATGGTTTTGAGACAAGTAACCGCATCTTTAAAAATTCATAGTAAATCACGCGAGAAAAATCGTAAAATGAAAAAATCCAATTTTTTTTTGTACTCCACACAAGTAGATCTACACAATGAACATATAATATGGTGTCTTTGGAGTACAAATTTTTTTGCGGCCACTGTAGCAAAACCGTAGTTACTTAAGCAACCGTCGTCCAAAACTACCCCAGGGGGTAAAGCGAGACGGTTTTGGAAGTTCGGGGGTAAATTGCCAGTTTCGTAGTTTGAGGGTTAAGTATTCCACCCGTAGTTGAGGGGTGATCTAGACTTTTTCCTTATCTTTTCCCAATCCTTTACGGCCACCTACCCCGGGCAGCAAACGGCGTCACCCTCCTCGATATCTCCGCAGCAGCCTCTGGCTTTTTCCGCGCAATTGCAGGGGACGGACTCCACGCAACCGCCTCTCGCCGCTGGGCCCACACCGCTCGGTGCCGTAGCCTCCCCCGTGTATAAAATAGGCGCTCATCCCCTCCCTGCCTCATCCATCCAATTCCCCAGTCCCCAATCCCATCGCCAGAGCAATTCATCGAAGCGAAGGAGCCCCTCCCGATCCTCTCAAGGTACTGCGAGTTTGCGATTCCTCCCCTCTCGTATGCTTCCCCTGTTAATTTCGTGCTCGTCGTAGCGTTTGATTAGGTATACGCTTTCCCGTTCGTGTTCGTCTTGGGGTTTGATGATTAGGTTGTTTGAGGCGATAGCCTGCTCGCGTCCTTCGATCTGTCTGATTTGCGGTTCTAGGTGTAGATCTGCGGGCTGTGATGTGATGAAGTTATCTGGTGTGATCGTGCTCGCGTGATTTCTAAAAGGGGCACTACTTAGATTGCTGTTTAATCTTTTTTAGTAGAATATATTGGTAACTTTACCTGCTGATGCTTGATAATAATAATAGATCACTGTGGAATTAATTAATTAGTTGATTGTTGAATCATGTTTCATGTACATACCACGGCACAGTTGCTTAGTCCCTCAAATGCAAATTTGACTGATCCATGTGTGATTTGTGTGGTTCTCTAAGCTGAAATACTATAGCTACTTGTGTCAGTACTATTTGCGAGCTTGATATTCGTGTTCAGTGTCTCACCACCTCTCCAGACCAGGTGAGATATAGTATTATTTGCCCTCATGTGTGATCTGCTATTTTCCTCTTCCTCACGTAATTCCTAGCTAGTTCTTTCACGATTCGGACACATATACAAATATGTGTTTATCATTTAAGTTTTAGTGCGCAGTATCTTCTGGGCTCTAACATACATATACAGGAGGGGACGACGACCGGAACAACCCGGACGACCCGAACGACGATGGCGACCGGAACAACCCAGAAGACGATGGCGACCGGAACAACCCCGATGACCCGAAGGGGACGACGACCGGAAAAACCCGGACGACCCGGACGGCGACGGCGACCCGGACGAGCCGGACGGCGACGGCGACCGGGACGACCGGACGGCGACCCGGACGGCGACGGCGACGAGCCGGACGGCGACGGCGACCGGGACGACCCGGACGGCGACGGCGACGGCGACGAGCCGGACGGCGACGGCGATGGCGACGAGCCGGACGGCGACGAGCCGGACGGCGACGAGCCGGACGGCGACGGCGACGGCGACGAGCCGGACGGCGACGGCGACGGCGACGAGCCGGACGGCGACGGCGACGGCGACGAGCCGGACGGCGACGACGACGGCGACGAGCCGGACGGTGACCGCAACAACCCGGACGGCGACGGCGACCGCAACGAGCCGGACGGCGATGGCGACAACCCAGAGGGCGGACCTTTTGCTTGGGCTCCAGCAGCTGAATGTGGGGGCAAACAGAAGAAGTGAAGTGATAGCTGAGCCCAGTCCCACGCCACCGTGGAAGAGAGTAGTTTAAGAGAAACAGTCTTCAATTGGTTTTGTCAGATACAGAATGCTGATGAACAAAGTCGCCCGTGTGTCAGTCAACTTTTTTTTTTTTTTTTTGCTGTATCTAGCATTTTTCGTGAGAAACAATGGAAGAAAGTTCAATGCGATGATTTACTTGTGCGCTGCTGCGCTAGTTTCTGTGTATTACCCAATGTTTCTTTCTGCAAGCATATATTATGATATATGCATTTTAGGATATGTTTCGTTCTGGAAGCCACATATGGACCCTTCATTAGGTCAGAGCTAGAACCAAACACATGGGGCATCACCAAAAAAAAAAAAAAAAAAAAAAAAAAAAAGGTTATCACTAGCAAGACAGGATAGAGTGCCAAACATACTTTCAGGAGATCGTCCCATAATTTCAGAATATCGTACGCAACATTGAGTAACCTATATACAATTATACATGCAGCCGAAAGACACAAACCAACTTCATTCCAAGACAAGATCAAGACAGATAAATCTCCAGTTCCAAATTGTAGTTCACTTTGGAACTTTAGATTTATTTCTTTTTATTATGTATGCAGACATAGTGTATAACTAGGTACAGAAGAAAAATCAATGTATACAAAAAAAAAAAGTGAACTACAATTTAAAACGGATGGAGTATAAAAACACAAGACTTTGGAAAATGGTACCACATCACAATTCAAGCTTACTTAT
This sequence comes from Hyparrhenia diplandra, assembly GCA_015847255.1. Lineage (NCBI taxonomy): Eukaryota > Viridiplantae > Streptophyta > Magnoliopsida > Poales > Poaceae > Hyparrhenia > Hyparrhenia diplandra. Next base: position 108,235 of record JADLZK010011090.1, read on the forward strand.
GAAAATCCACATAACTGATAAAATTGGCCTATTATCCTCTCAACGAATCATCCAAACAGAGTTCCCCGGTGGACGTACTACTAGTGATAATTGACCGGTGATACATGCAAGCATCCAAAGCACGGCGACCGCCACGAGCCGGACGGCGACGGCGACAACCCGGACGGCGACTGCGACGGCGACCGCCACAACCCGATTAGTGCAAGCAATGCAAGTGCTTATTGTGTAACAATAAAAGGGATCCGTACTCTTTCGCATTTGAATGTTTAATACGTGTTTTCCTCATCAACCTACTTTGCAGCACCATGTGGTCTAGATAATAAAATTTTAAGTATATGTGTCAGTCACTAATCTATTTATACGGGACGGGGAGCTAACATAAACTTGCTCCTCATGGCTCCGTACTAAATCAGAGCTAGAGTCACTCCAGACTCATTTCTCGCATGTTTTGCATCCTGATTTTTATTAAAACTAGTGGATATGCACGTGCGACACTGCACGTGAATCAAAAAGAAAAGTCAATAGTCAGTTTTTAAGATTCCTGCTAAAGGAGGAACAACAATAAATTTTCAAGGATACTTGTACAATGCACGATGATACAATTACATATATAGCCTCATTTTCCATGATATGGTTTCTCTTATTATTGATTAATATCAATTAATAATGATTTAAGTAAAGTCACAAGATTCTAAACAGAGGATTATTAAATTGCAAATCAGGATTTACAAGTTTTCAACTGACATAGTGTTTTACAATAACAATTGGCATGTGCCAACATCTACTTATCTACTGATTTCACCTTGTTGGAGTTGGTAGAACACAATTCAATCAATTCACTCGAAGTCAACTGAAGCTTATTCGAACATACCACACCTGCAAAAAAAAGATGAGCTTGTCCTGTCAAAAAGCTTTCGGTCACCAAATTGAATGTTGCATTGATCAATTCAAACTATGATGCTTTAAAACAAAGATGGCTCAACTAATAGATATTAAAAGATTAATACTATTTTTTTAAAACTTCACAATGATTTGACCAACTGAGGTGTCCTAAGAGTGAGAAATGAAATTGCTCATACTTAGGTTGGTTTGCTCAAGGGGGGGTTTCAAGGCAACACACATAGGTGCCTTCATGCTGTATTTTAAGGTTAAAAGAGCACATGTAGGTGTTGTAAGATTCGACAGTTTAACCTTGCGCCTGATAAGACCGCAACCTAATCTCTTCCCATGAAATTCATCTCAAAGGGGACATGAAAAAAATAACTTACCACACATGCTATTTTGTCCAATATTAGTTTCCAGCTGCAACAAGAAATCAACATCATTATTTCTTATCTTATTCAAACAAAGGGAATTGCACCTATAATATTATAGCCACTTGTCCAGGTGAAGTTATCTCTAAAACACATAATTATTCAGCCACATTATTAGATTGGTCTATATATTATAGATTTTACATTGTATTATGTCTTTTATTATCAAATTTGAATCAAAAGCAGGATACTAAATAACCCTTTTCAAGATGGTGCACATGAGGGAATGTATCTTTGGAGTTATAGTGGAAGGTATAGAAATTCAGAAGATGCTTATTTCACTTACCTTCAATAGGCCTCCTCTTGGAATGAGAATTTTTTCCTCGCAAATCATCAGATATCCACTTCCAATCTTGTTATAGCTATAACTTTGAAGGTTGTAAACTGGTACTGGCGGGCGCTGCAGTGAAGATATAATCTAATATTATTGTGCTCTTGACCTATCGTATTACCCTTGAACAATAGAAATTAAGCTGGAAATGCACAATAAGAAAAACCATCCAACACAAAACCTGCATATTAATATTGCAATAATGTTACCCTGTAAAGTGATTAGACGTAAAATAAAGGATAAAAACCTGCTGTCGGTAAAACTTTTTCTTTGCCTCATGTGGCACCTATTAACAAGACAGTAATCATCCAGCCTATCAGCAAATACTTAAACAAATTGGAACAATGGCCACAGACATGAAAAGGGTGAGCAGAAAATACTCTATATTGGCCAAATTTTTTATTCTGCCTCTAGCATAGGGAAAAACAAACCCTCCAATAATCCCTTTTCATTTAATGTAAGGAATAGTCCATGTAATATTCTTTCTAACGGATACTCTGTTTACACCAGATCGTACTACACCTTCCCTATGAATTCTTGGTACAACCATGAATTACTCAGGCCGTTGGACAACCCTCATCCCCTTTCCCTCCTTTCATATGTCGACAGTGAGCTATCTCCATCAACATAAACTTGTGTAAACAAAATATTTTAATGCCCCAAACCCAGGCCAACTGTATAGAGAAACAAATATAAGATGTCCAAAGCCCAAACTCCACACTGCAGTTTTACCTTGCATATGAGAATGTGAAAGAGTCCTAAATAACTGGAAAAAAGCATAATAGTCCCTGGCTCATTCATCATGGCCTTTCTCATTGTGCTTATGTCAGCTATATGCCTTATGCAACAAGTATATGTGCGAAGGAATTATATAAACCATTTTGATCTTCTCCCAAGACCTACTTATATGAACAACAGCCTGTATAATAACTGAAGTTGGTACACAACATTGACTTGTTAGTTGTCCATCAGACTGCAAGAAGAAATCAATTTTTCAGTCTGGAAGCACTCTGACTCTGATAATAAAAATGTAAAGCAAGCAAAAAAAAAAAAAACAATTTATGATGGATTGTGAAGGCCAGTTAGCAGTCTGCACCCTTGTTGGCTTGAGTCACGGGGACAGAAATTGGAAATCATTCCTGCCCGCCATTGAAATTAACTAGAATCACTCCATCAGATAATCAGAGGACTAGAGTTAAAGAATTAGAGAGTAGAGCTCTGCCAAACAAACAAGCTCTTATTCATGTCAAAGGACTCATTTGCTTTCTATGAAAAAACATTGGCAACATTAGGCCCAACCGCCTAGGCATCAGCCCGAACGTAAAGGAAAGGGCCAGGATAGCCCAGCAAGGCTCACACGGGCTCGGCCCATGTAGATCGTACTGTGGCGCGGCCCGCTTGTCCGCTCGTACTCTCTCTGGCTAGCAGGTTGGCGAATCCTCCAGAACTTGAGCTTTCCGCTTCCTTCCACCCAGCCGAAGCAGAAACCTTCCTCAATCTTCCCTTCCCTCGCTGTAATTCCGTCTCCCATCTCACCGCACCCAGTCGCCATTGCTCCGGCTCCAAGCAAAATCCCGCTTGCTTTGCCTTGGCTTGCCGCGCCCCCAAGCACTCCTCCTTTCACCCGGCTGCCACTCTTCCCCAGTCGTCACAAGGTAGGCAGAGGATTTTTATCTAATCTTGCAGCGCGGGCGTTCCCGTCCCGTCCCGCTTTCTGCGCCTCGTGCGGCGTTTGGAGTCTCTCTTCCTGTGGGGGTCCGTCCATTTTGCAGGTATTGTTCATTTGGGGCGCGGAGGTTTTGCCCTCTGTTTGTTTGTAGCAGTTCTACTGTATGTATCTGTATCTGGTTCATTACCTTGTTTGGTTTGTGACAACTGACCAAGTATTTGGTCCATGCCATCCAATCTCAGTTCACCGTCCCCTGTAAATGGCCCGAGAATGTGATGTTTATGAATGCTGACATACATACATATGAACGCTGACAGACACCACTTTCGGCAATGTGTAGCTTCCCCAGTTCCCCTTCCCTTTCTCCCCATGTTTTCTCAAGGGAGATTGCTTCAGTTAACTACCCCTGGCTGAGGGCAAGTAAAGAATATAACACTACATAGATATTCCATTGTTTAGTAGGCAACTGCCATATAATAAGAAGGTAATAACTAGCAACAATTCTCTAGCAAATCATGTAGTCAGTCACCTTCTTGTTGCAATTGTCTAAGTAACACCTATATCCTGCCGACTTGCGAATAATTTCATAGTTCAAGACGCTTATATATATATTGCTGTCGCCGAAGGTCCGTGTGTGTTTTGCTGCATGAACGGTTTGATGGACTAGGTATTTGATTTTGGAGAATGTTCTCTATTTCGAGGCTAGCTAATGCGTCCATAATGTGCTGTGCTATTGCTTACATGCCATTTCTCCATTACCATGCAGCTAATACTACTTGAACTTGATGCGGCTCTACTCACCTGCACTCTGTTTGCGGCGATCAAGCACGCATTCCCATCCTAATCAGTTCCAAGGAGGACTTACGAAGAGTATGATGACCTCGTGGAAGTGCCCGCATACGCAGTCAAGCCTGTACCATCCGAAGTCGGGTTTAGTTGATTTCTCGCTTAGCAAGAATGTAAAGTCTTCTCAGCCACAAAGTCTAAAGTACTTTGTCAGCTTGATGGGACAGCAGTTCCGTTGTGGACTGTCAACCAGAGAGGGTAGCCTAAAGCGTAAAGCTTGACATTCCTTCGCATCTAAAAAATCAAGGATAGGCTGGAACTGGAAAAACATGCATCACAAAATAGGAGGTGCAGCCGGTGGGCTCTGCTTTGGTTTTGCGGTTACTGGACTGGCAAGCGCTGAGGTTCCTGTCATTAGAATCAAAGACAACACCGAAACTTCATCGTCATCTACCAGTTCAACTCATGGGAAGAAAGTCTACACAGATTATTCTGTCACTGGTGAGAAATACTCACTTTTTTGTTTGTTTTAAAACTTCATGAATCATGTTCTGCCTTTTATACTTCATAATTATAATAGAAGAATGAGCATTGATCTCATTACTTGTGACTGATTTACATGGTTCCCCAGGTATTCCTGGAGATGGAAGGTGTTTATTCCGCTCTGTGGTGCATGGTGCTTGCATTAGATCAGGGAGACCAATACCCAATGAAGATCTTCAGAGAAAACTAGCTGATGACTTGAGAGCAATGGTAAGGCTGGGCTGCTTTGTCGGCAATATTGACACTTTTAGTCGCTCTACCGTTCTTAATTCTTGAATGCCTAAAAGAAAAAAGAGAGATGCTAATATGATTATTGGTTGTACTGCCATTCCCCAATGATGGATAACTTTCTAATTGAACAGGTTGCCGATGAATTTGTCAAGAGGCGGGAAGAGACTGAATGGTTAGTTCATACACATTCTTTGTTCTTCTGGTTACAATGGAATTGACTCTTAAGTGTTTGCTGCTCACATCACGTGAATCGTATTTGTTGTGTCACCAATAAGCAGGTTTGTTGAGGGGGATTTTGATACATATGTATCCCATATTAGGGAGCCACATGTGTGGGGAGGCGAGCCAGAATTGTTCATGGCGTCCCATGTTCTTCAGTACGTAGCTGTACTTGTTTTTAAGTTACCTGCATTTCAAATTTGGCTACAAGCAATAGCTAGTATTTGAGTATACCATTTTTTTAACTATAATGTATAACAGTTCAGTGTATTCATAAGCTGAATAGAGTAGAGGCAGAAAAAAATTGGAGCCTGCTTTCTACTTGTTTTTATGGAGAAAAAGTGCTGCTACGTCTGCATTAATTTTCACTATCATCATGTTAAATATTTTCAAAGCCCAGGTGTCAATTGAAATTTTGTTTAAATAGATTAAGTAGACTTGGGTCACTCAACCATACTAGTATACTAGTAGTTATTTGCTGAGTTGATTAAAAAAAAAAAAGGGGTTGTTGCCAAAGTTTTATGAGTCAACAAGTTCTGTGTGATCTATGTCTGGTTAAAAATGAGAATAGTAAAAAATTTAAACTGTAACAACATCATAACTTTGTCCACAGGATGCCAATAACGGTTTACATGCACGATGAGGATGCGGTGGTCTCATAGCAATTGCAGAATATGGCCAGCAGTATGGTAAAGAAGACCCAATCCAAGTGTTGTATCATGGTTTTGGCCATTACGACGCTCTACAGATTCCAGCAAAGGTTGGTTCAAGAGGAAACTGTAGATATGATGCGAGCTTGAGGTACTGACCCTGTTTCAGTGTTTATACAACCTTATTGAATATTCATGCTATATGCATGTGAATGTGGAAAATAGCCTTGATGAAAACATGAAATGGCATTAACTTACCATATGCATAAATGTCACTACATGATTCAGTACCTTCCCCAGTAACTCAGTAAGTAACCAATGGAATAGGAACATGGCCCAATTCGAACATGGCATTATTTGTTGTGCTTTCTTTTTTTAGACTGCGTTCTAGTGAGCCCGTTTTTCATTAAGAGGGTATTCTGCTTTCGTTTTCCTTTTCTTTGAATGATCCTTCCATGTCATCTATTCCCCTTTATCAATCAAATCAATAGATAAAGAATTTCGTCGTGCATACATCTAACCTCTACCTTTGGGAAAATTCTGAAACAGTAAGTTGCACGCAAGCATGAATTCTGTACTGTACCATGTTAATGCAAAGCTTTGAATGCTGAATTTGTACCATAGAGGTTTCTGTTACATAGAGTAGTACTATCTACCATGACCTGAAAAATTGCACTTGTAGTTCTGTAACTGGTACACTGGAAGTTAGCAGGGGACCCGTGTATCATACTCTGATTACTTTTTGACTGCAAGTATATGCCTTTTTAAAAATAAACTGGACAACTCACCGTTTGGTCCAGAACCAGACGTCCAGTACATGTATTTGAATGAGCATGTGAAGGGCACCTTGACAATTAGGGTCTGGCACTGTGACTTGGAATTTAATATGCAACAGAATCCGGCGTGGTTCTACAACTGAATCATAACCTCGTTTCCCACAGCAAATATTGCATCACCTCACCCACCCCACCCCACCCAAAAAAAGAACTGAGGTCTTGGGACGTACATTGATAGAACTGAAACGCTGTTGCTTCCATGGTCAGATGTTTTCACATGCAGAGATATCTTTATAGAACTAGATTGCTGATTGCACAATATAAAGCTTTGCTGTTAAACTTTGGGTTGCAGGCAATGCTACAGAAGGGGCTTGGTTTGAAGTTTGATGGAACGAATTCATGGTCAAGCGGAGCCGCGGAGACAACTCAGATCAAGATGATGAGAGAGCTGCTTTACACATGTACGTAGCAAGTAGGATGCTCGATGTATGACACGCATATGAAAGAACAGGGGCCTGCCTGTTGGTCGAAATTTCGACGTGGAGGGATCCGAGATCCGGCAATGGAAAGATGCCTAGTCGAGAGAGACGAGGGGATATGAACGAGTCCTTGCACAGTTAGTCATCTGTAAGACTGTAACCTGAGATTATGGAGTGGTAATTTTAATTTCAACCATGTTGGCTGCACACGTGCACCGAAAATATGGTGCGGATGCGGACGCAGAGGGAAGGACGGGACGGCCCAGGGCGAAAACGTCCCAGCGTTGATAGTGAGTGGGCTTGGGCTTGTCCTCTCCACCATCTTCTCTTACCTCACGAGTCAGTCGCCGTCGCTACGGATTTGAAAGGAACCGCGTCACGACATTAATGGGCCTCCCTCCCTCCCTCCTCTTGTGTTGGTATTTTGCTGTCCCAAATTCGAGTCAAACTGCTGAGGTACCCCCCCAAAGTAGTGCCAGAGCCATCGCCGGCCCCACCGCGCAGTAAATTCATGTGTTTAAATTCATGTGTTTTTTTTTTGTTAATTCTCCTTCTATATTATCTGTTCCTCCTTTATCAATAGATAGAGAATTTCGTTGTGCATCCGTATGAACCATTGGTAAAATTCTGGAACAGTAAGCTGCACGCAAGCATGAAATATATGTACTGTATACTATGTTAATGCAAGCTTTGAATGCTGAATTGGTACCACAGAGGTCCCTGTTACATGTAGTAGTGGTGGTACTATCCACCATGCCCTCAAAATTGCACTTTGTAGATCTGTAACTGGGCCTCGTTTAGTTGTTACAAAAATTTGTAAAAGAATCTTTAACTCCTCGCAGAAGACATTCAGAAGACGTTTCGTTTGTTTGTGGTAAATATTATCCTACCACGGCGTAACTAGGCTCAAAAGAATCGTCTCGTAATGTACATCTAAACTGTATAATTAGTTATTTTTTTTACCTACATTTTATACTCCAAACATATGCCTTTGGTGTATTTAATGTGATGTGATGGAGAGAGGATGGAAAAAGAGTTATAAACTTTAGCCAACTAAACGAGGCCCTGGTACACTACTAGTAGATGTTAGATACAAGAAGGGCCCCATTTATCATACTCTGATTGCATTTTGACTGCAAGTATATACTTGCACAGTAGTCATCTCACGGCGGGCCGACGACTTGAACCTTCTTTGTTTGTTTTTTGGTTTTGTTGCTGCATTTTTTCAATTTTTCACGCACATGCACGATGCAGTGCGTGCGTCATACGGCCAAAAGGCGCCGTGCCGGGCTGTCGTGTTGTGTTGACAAACTTCCATCGCATTTTAGCCAAAGCACACTGGTCCGACTCTGTTTGTCCATGCGAATATTTGCTTTCCGTGGTTCGCCGTAGCCGTCCTCCCGTCCCAGTATAGAAAGAGTGGAGTTGCCTATTTCCTAATAATTCAATATATCGATTTTAATTTGGCTTAAAGTTTGTAGAAACAAATCATATATGATGGAAATATATTTTTTTAGGAAATATGGAAATATGTATTTAATGTGATTAACCTAAAATATTTGCTTATTTGATTTTTTTATTGAATTCTTTACGACAATTGCATTTTGTTGATTAACCTATTGTAGTAGCTCTGTACTCCCTCCGTCCCTAAAAAAGGTTGTCGCCGTGAGATGTGTCTTTAAAAGTTTGACTTAATTTGTAAAAAATACGCCAGTAACATTTAAATCTTCAAATAAATTTATTAAAAACTAGACTTAAAGATCTTTCTAATGATGTTAATTACTTGAAGATAAATATTTATATATTTTAATATATAATCGTCAGTACTTATGTCTCGGGAAACGCGGTGATAGACTTTTAGGGACCGAGGGAGTAGTATGCAGCTGCCTAGCAAAACCAGCTGTCCACATGGCACACTACCGGCGGTCCCCGCCCTCCGCCGTACGAACTGTGCACGCTACAACCGAGAGAGGGCTCGAGAGTGTGGACCAACCGGACCCGGCACACACTTTTTTACACGCCAAGTTTCACCTTTTCACCTGGGACGGCACACGGCCAAGGTCGAAAACGTGAGTGTCCGTCCCGTGCGCGGACAGTGAGTGGAGTGGGCTTGTGCTTGATCTCTTGTCTCGCTCTTGACTATGAGAGGCGGCCTGGACTGCGTGCTTTATTTCGCCATAATTTGAGGGCTTTTTTGTAAATTGGCCGGGACTCATACGATCTGGGCCGTCCGTTCATTGTTTTGAGTTATACAAACCCATATATTGGATAATAACTAGTTTTATATCTCATTATTTTGAGTTGAACTACTAGTTTCTATTAATATTTTACACAATACCAGCTATACACACACACACACACATGGCTCGATAGCAAAACTAGACCCCTGGACTAAAAGTCTTGCGTACACATTTTAAATTTTGTTCAAACTAACCGAAACTTTGTGACATAACTCACTATAATAGTTTGCAACTTTTGTGCAGATTAACAAGATTCGATCTGAGCCTCCCCCTCCTCTCCTCTTCATTCTCCCTGGTCGTTGTCTTGTTCCCTCGTCAGCTCTTGTGCTGTGCAATGGCCGACACACCTTCTCTAATGGGGCTAGGCAGGTCAAACCCGGACAGCGGATTGCTCTCAATCCGCAGGCCGTTCGTGCCACGTTTCTCTTCCACATCATCCTCCAAGCGGGTGCCGTTAACTCCATCGCCATCGGATTTCTCTTCTCCGGCCACCTCAGCTGATCTAGATCCCCAATCCAAAGGAAAAGGACAGCAACCATCTGTCTCCTCTACTCCTCGACCCCAATCGCTTTCCGACTTTGGTTATTATTAGAAGTCGGAAAGCGACCAAGGACTCAGGAGTTAGTAAGCAAAAGCTGATGATCTGATTTGATCTGATTCCGATTTCGAAGCATTTGACACACGAGTCGCGGTCACTACGGATTTCAAACAGCGTCACGACGACGACGTTGGGCTTATCTCTCCTCTTTGTGTTGGAATTTTGCTGATAAAATACTCCCAAATTCGAGTCAAAGCTGCTGATGAGGCACCCAAGATCCATGCATGTGCCACTACCAGATTTCGAACGGGGACGCCGGCCACTACCAGATTTCGAACGGGGACGCCGAACAAGATCCACCACCAGCCCCACCGCGCAGCGTCACCCGCACAGCCCCACTCGGCCACCTGCTGCTGGAACCAGAAACCTCCAAGGCCAAGGAAGGCAGCAGCAGCGCCCATTTCACCAGCTTCCTACTAGTACTACAGTAGAAACTTTGGGATTAGATTAGAGTAATCATGGGGATCAACGATCACCCTTGAGATTTCCCACATGCAAACACGCTCAATTTTTACCTTCTTTTTTTTTTACTTTCCCAAAAGTCTCCCCTCCCCGACCAACATATCAAGGCCTTGTTTGGCTGTTAGAAATATTTGGAAAAATCACTGTTGGAACTCCCCAGAAGACACTGTAGCAGGTTTCGTTTGTTTGTGATAATATTATCCTATTACGGAGTAACTAGGTTTAAAAGAATCATCTCGCAATGTACATCTAAACTGTATAATTAGTTACTTTTTTTACCTACATTTCATACTCCTAACATAACATATTTTTTTTATATTAATGTAATGTGATGGAGAGGGAGTGAAAGTTGGGTTAGAAATTTTAGCCATCTAATGCCCAAATGCTTCGAAATCGGAATCGTCGCCCACCTCACCACCATCACCTCCAGCTCCACTCCCCACTGCATTCATTTCAAATCCCTCTCCCCAATCTACCCCTGCCCATCTCCCGTTAACCACCCACTTCCTGTGGCTATTCCAGTCATTTCACCGCTAAATCTCAGTGACTCACCTAAAACCCACACCCCACGCCGGCACGCCGCCCCCCTATCGCTCTCTCCTCCTTCCCTCCTCTGGCTTCTTCCTCCCGGAGCTTCTCACCTCTTCCCTTCTCTGCAACTGCGTAGGAATGGCAGCCCCCGAGACCCGATCCACTCACTCACCACCACCACCGCCCGGCATTACCGGCGTTCGCTCACTCCAGGCAATGGCGGCGGTTGTGGCAGTCCCTGGTGGCTGTAGCAGCAGCAGCCACGGCCTTCTCCACCACGACGGCGCTCAACACGGACGGTCTAGCTATTTAGCTTCACTCAAGGTGCGACACAGTTATAGTTCATCTACATATTTGTGCATGATATCTGGTGTTTGATTCAGAGCAAAGAGACTATGTGTTGTATGCCACCGGCATTCTAAATAGTCTCAAGTGAGCTAAGTGTTTAATTATGAAACATTTAGTTACTGCTCCTATTGTAATACGATCCGGTGTTGCGTGGACGTGGGAGGTAAACTGATAGCACAGTTGTGATTTCTGAGTAAAATGTCGTCAAGTCTCCTGCACGCGAAGAGAAAGGGATGAGTACCTGTGTGGATCTGCACCAATGGCTTCTGCTGCACAGCGTCGGACACGCCCTTGATCAAAGGTGCGGCTTCAGGGCGGCGAAGCACGTCCGGACACCGACGCGTTCGTCGCGAGTAGGAGGTCGTCGCGAGTAGAAGGCCTTCGATAGCTCGTGAGCATGATGGGTCCTGCACGACGGCACTGTCGACGACTCTAGCCGGCGACGATCCTTGGTGGCGGATGTCCACCGTGCAGGTGCGGCGGCAACGGTTGTGCGCCCAGGGACAGTGTGCAAGCTTGGGCTTGTGCTCTCCACCAGTTTCTCTTGATGTTCGGCTCCGTGACACACGAGTCGCGGTCGCTACGGATTTGAAACAGCGTCACGACACTGGGCCTCCTTCCCTCTTGTGTCGGCATTTTGCTGTCCCAAATTCGAGTCAAACTGTCCCAAATTCGCGTCATGGGGGCAGTGGATTTCGAACCGGGACGCCGGATCCATCGCCGGCCCCACCGCGCAGCGTTGCCTGTGGGCGGGCGACGTACAGTAAATTGTTGTGTGTTTTTTTTTTGTTATTTCTCCATTTATATTATCTATTACTAGTACCTCCTTTATCAATAGAGATACAGAATTCCGTTGTGCATTCATCTAACCTCCTACCATTGGGAAAATTGTGAAACAGTAAGTTGCACGCAAGCATGAAATCCGTACTGTATACGGAGTACTATGTTAATGCGAGCTTTGAATGCTTAATTGGTACCACAGAGGTCCCTGTTACATGTAGTGGTTACATGTAGTGGCACTATCCACCATGCCCTGAAAATTGCACTTTGTAGATCTGTAACTGGATGTTAGATAGAAGAAGGGGCCCCATTTATCATACTCTGATTGCATTTTGACTGCAAGTACGTATATACTTGCATTTTAAAATAAAACTACAAATCTCTGGCTTGCAATTCACAGATCCTGGGACTTTGGAAGCATCAGCATACTGAACATTCATAGAACTGAAACAGTGACATGTTGTTGCTTACCTTTCAGGGCCTGAATTTACACCACCCAATTTATGTTCACTCCATGGTATGATTTCCCATGCATAAGTATCTCCTCGGTGAACCTAGAATGCGCATAATGCTTTGCTGTAAAACTTTCGGCTACAGGCAATGCTGCAGAAGATCCCTAGTAGAAAAAAAAAAAAAAGTCGAAGAGAGATGAACGAGTCCTCGCACAGTAGTCATCATCTGTAAGACTGTAACCTGAGATTATCATCATCTGCTGGAGTGGTAATGTCAACCCTGTTGGCTTCATTTCAATTTTCACGCACATGCACGATGCAGTGCGTGCGTCATATGGCCAAAAGGGAAAAGGCGCCGTGCCGAGCTGTCGTGTTGTGTTGACGAACTTGCATCGCATTTTAGCCAAAGCACACTGGGCCGAGTTCGTTTGTCCATGCGAATATTTGCTTTCCGTGGCTCGCCGTAGCCGTCCCAGTACAGAAAGAGTGGAGTTGCCTGTATCCAAATAAGTCAATATATCGATTTTAATTTAGACTTACTAAAGTTTATAAAAGCAAATATTTATGTCCCTAAATAGATGTACTCCTAGTACGATGGAAATATATTCTTTTGATATAATTCTTTACGACAATTGCATTTTGGTTATCATAAAACATGTACTCTAAAACTCCTGTATGCAAACCAAACCAGCTGTCCACACTAGCGGCGGTCCCCGCCCTCCACCGTACGCAGCACTGTGCACGCTACAGCCGAGAGGGCTCGAGAGGTGGACCAACCGGACCCGGCGCTTTTTTACGCAAACTCTGATGGTGAGTTTCACCTTTCACTGTTTCACAGTGCGTAACTGCGTCCCGTCCGCACCCTGGGGACGACGGCACGGCCCCGGTCGAAAACGTCAGTGTCCGTCTTGTGCTTGTGCTGTTCTTGTGTTGCCTCGCTCTTGCGACGCGACACACGAGTCGCGGTCGCCACGGATTTCAAACAGTGTAACACCCGGTTTCAATGACAAAATCAAGTATACACCGTATGTGAGCGCGGAAGTCAATCTCACATATACCACAAGTAAAAGGTGGTATCAATTCACAATGCTTAGAAATATAACGAACACAATATAAAACAATATAACCTCGCCTAGCGTAACGCGGAAAACACTTCGATCTTTCGGGTATACTCCACAAGGACCGACCGACCTGGTTGACCACAAGCCTAAACTTCTCCCCGAGGTGTGTGTGCGAAATAGCAAGAGTGAGTCCATGTCGAACTCCGCAAGAATAGCTAGACAATATCTATCTAAAACCCATGATCATTATAACATAAATAATGAATAGCATAAAACGATAAATCATGAACAATTTAACGAACACAAGTCATTATCCTTAATGTAAAGGTTCCAGGCCGCCGCGTGACCTTGGGCAAGGCTAGTATACCGCTTTTTCAAACTCGCCAGAGGTGTACACTTTCACTACGAAGTCGTGATTCCCAAATGCAGGGGGTTTGCAAGGCCCAAGCACCGTAAACCACTAAGAAACTCCCCAAAGGTTCGTCTAACAAGTTGGGGCGGCTAAGTCGTCCGACATAGAACCCACCCTTCCTATGTGGCACATAACTCTCACCCTATACTCACATATTAACGGGATAGGGGCATACTATATCCAATTCGGCAATTCCTCCAAGTCGCTAGAAAAATGATCTCTAGGGAACTAATGTCGAGCCATATAACCCCATACCAGATTGTAATACCCGGATCTCTCGTCACGCACAAATCCCCATGTTGCCAAACAATTCACATTTAAAGTTCAAGTGCATAAACATTAAGCAAGTTATAAGATCATGGTTTAAACTAGCATATCCCAAAACTATACTTTCCTTATTATCGATTCTTCTCCAAGCTCAATTCTTTAAGATAATTCCTTCTTGATCAAGAAACTTCTTCTTGATCGCAAAGCTCTTCAAGATCAACAACGTAAAAAGCTCACCGTATAGTAATGGATTCCAATCAACAACACACAACCATATTGGGCCATTCATGCATAGCAAACAAGATTATTATTAGAACAAGTACACCAATAGAGATAAAATAAGTTGAAAAGCTTATAAACCTATTCTACACGACGCTACAATCACACAGACGCATAAAAAGCACTCTAACCGAATCTACGGTGATCGAGAGGTGACTACCGAAAGATTTACTTTGAAAAGAAAACAAGAACCTTCATTTATTTAAAACAAATGATATGACAAGTATGAATTTAAATAAAGCACTAAACACACGGGACATGATATATGGAAGAGCTTCAGAAAGACCAAGGATTTTAGGATGACACATGCATGACTTCAAAGAAAAGTATTTAGCCGATTAAGTAATATGCATGGAACTCGCTTCACGTACATGATAAGGTGTATATGGACTGTTTTAGGATTGTTTTCTACAAGGAAAACAGCAACAAATTGCATGTCTGACGTGATGATGGTGTCAACAAGCTAACAAGAGCAAAACATGAAAGGCAAGGTTTGCCGCTTCGCTTGCTAGTGATATACGTATATGTATAAATCATGTATTTCAAGATTTATTTTTGTATAGGAAAACGGCAAGGAAAACATATGACTTCACCATATGACATCAACAAGCTAGCAAAAGCAAAACTGTACGCACGGCCGGGCAGCTCTACAAGCTAAGAATCTGGCCGGTGCTAGCGAGCCGCACGCCTAAACATCTCACCGATACATGAAACGCCACGGGACCGGGTCCAAAACAAAACGGAGGTCAAGGAGAGCTCACCAAGTTCAAGAATAGAGGCAGCCTCAGTTTGAGGTCGATGAATTGCTCGTGATGGCGGGACAGCGTCAACCCGCGAACAACGGCGACGCGGCGGTGAGAAAAGACGGATCGCCGACGATGACCTGTACACCACGGCCAGGCGAGATGACCAAAACTGAACGTTGCAAGGGAGCAGGCTCCTCGACTTCGCTAGCTAGAGCAGGATGAAGCCTTACAACAAACTTACAGATGCAAGGAGTGACCGAAAGTGAGCTCCCGGCTTGGCGGTGAAACCTCAATGGCGGCTAGGGCTTCGGCGGCGTTGTTGCTCGAAAGGCGGCGGCCGGCCGCGAATAGATTGGAAAAAGAAGGCGTGACGCTTTATATAGGTCCGAGGCTCGCGTGGATATAGAAATAAATCCCAGCTTCGCGTGGTTTTGCAGCGCACGGCAGCAGAGTCGGGATCGAGTCCGACTCGACAACGAGTTGGAAAGGACGACGTTGTTGCGTTGGTTCCTGCCATCCTGGTGACAACGAGAAGGGATCGGGAGCTGCTGGCCTGGGCCAAGGGCGAGAAAAGAAAAATGATCGGGCACGGAGACAAAGAGCTCTCAGGGACGGTCACGCGGACCAGAAACAAGAATAGGAAAGAAGCCAGCTAGTTTGGGCTGCTTGATCGAAATGAAAGGGCCAGAGCAAAATAAGACAGGCCGAAGAGCAAAAAGTGAAGGAGAGAAATAAATAGAAGTATTTTATTTTCTTTTATTTAAACCAGATTTCAAATAGCTTTTCCAAATCAACTTGAAATCTAATTTAGTTTCAACAAGACCAATCATCACAAAAAAATATAATGGTACACCAGCATGAATGCACATACATGTATCTAGCCCTATGATGAATTTTAATTTAATGAAAAATATTAGTTTTCCTATATTTCATGAACACAAAAATACATAAATAAATCATTTTTATTCTATTTTCAAAAACACGAAATTTAGGGTGTTACAAACAGCGTCACGACATTGGGTTGTGTTGGAATTTTGCTGATAAAATACTCCCAAATTCGAGTCAAAGCTGCTGATTCATGATTCATCCCAAGCACCATGCATTCATGCATGTGCCACTGCCAGATTTCGAACGGGGACGCCGAACGAGATCCACCACCGGCCCCACCGCGCAGCGTCACCCGCACAGTCCCACTCGGCCACCTGCTGCTGGAACCAGAAACCTCCAAGGCGAAGGCAGCAGCACCAGCGCCCATTTCACCAGCTTCCTACTACTACAGTAGAAACTTTGGGATTAGATTAGAGTAATCATGGGGATCAACGATAACCCTTGAGATTTCCCACATGCAACCACGCTATTCTAACTTTTTTTCCCCAAAAGTCACCCCTCCCCTCCCTGACCAACATATCAAATGCTTCGAAATCGGAATCGTCGCCCACCTCACCACCATCACCTCCAGCTCCACTCCCCACTGCATTCATTTCAAATCCCTCTCCCCAATCTACCCCTCCCCTTCTCCCGTTAACCCCCACGCACCGTGGGTATTCCAGTCATTTCGCCGCTAAATCTCAGTGACTCACCTAAAACCCACACCCCACGCCGGCACGCCGCCGCCCCTATCGCTCCCCACCTTCTCTCCTCTGGCTTCTTCCTCCCGGAGCTTCTCCCCTCTTCCCCCGAAGGAATGGCAGCTCCGTGATCCACTCACTCACCACCACCACCACCACCCAACGTTCGACCTCACTCACTCCCGGCAATGGCGGCGGTTCTAGCAGTCCTGGTGGCTGTAGCAGCAGCAGCCACGGCCTTCTCCACCACGACGGCGCTCAACACGGACGGTCTAGCGCTCCTCGCGCTCAAGTTCGCGGTCTCAGACGACCCAGGCAACGCGCTCTCCACATGGCGTGACGCGGACGCCGACCCCTGCTTCTGGTACGGCGTCACCTGCTCCACCTCCTCCACCATCGGATCCGGCGGCCGCGTCACCGCCGTCGAGCTCGCCAACGCTTCTCTAACCGGGTACCTCCCGTCCGAGCTGTCACTCCTCTCCGAGCTGCAGGAGCTCTCGCGCCCCCTACAACCGTCTCTCAGGCCAGATCCCGGCGGCCATCGCCGCGCTGCAGAGGCTCGCGACGCTGGACCTCGCGCACAACCAGCTGTCGGGTCAGGTCCCGCCGGGCATCGCGCGGCTTGTCTCGTTGCAGCGGCTTGATCTGTCCTCTAACCAGCTCAATGGGACGCTTCCTCCGGCGCTCGCTGCGCTCCCGAGGCTGGCGGGCGTGCTCAACCTCAGCTACAACCACTTCACGGGTGGTGTGCCGCCTGAGTTCGGCGGGATCCCTGTCGCCGTCAGCCTTGACCTTCGTGGGAATGATTTGGAGGGCGAGATCCCGCAGGTCGGCTCGCTCGTCAACCAGGGCCCCACGGCGTTCGACGGCAACCCGAGGCTGTGTGGGTTCCCGCTCAAGGTCGAGTGCGCGGGCGCCGTGAGTGGGGAGGATGGGCCGAGGATCCCGGACTCCAGTGCCGCTGCAGGTGGCGGCGTCACTGACCCTAGCGCCGCTGCGGAGGTCCGGAGGCCGGGAGGTACGAAGCGGCACCGGTCGTCGCCGGCGGTACCGGTGCTTGCTGCCATTGTCGTGGTTGCCATCGTCGCTGGCGTCGCTCTGCAGTGGCAGTGCCGGAGGCGGTGTGCCGCGACGTCTGGGGACGAGGAGAAGGAGTCCGGCAAGGAGAAGGGCTCGGGGGCGGTGACGCTCGCTAGCAGCGAGGACCGGCGCAGCGGCGGCGGAGGCGGGGAGGAGGGGAGGTGTTCGTTGCCGTCGACGACGGGTTCGGGATGGAGCTGGAGGAGCTGCTCCGCGCCTCCGCCTACGTCGTCGGGAAGAGCCGGGGCGGCATTGTGTACCGCGTCGTCCCCGGCCGTGGACCCGCTGTCGCCGTCCGCCGCCTCAGCGAGCCTGACGATGGCGACAGTGACGGATCCGGCTGGCGACGCCGCCGCGCGTTCGAGGCTGAGGCGGCCGCCATTGGCCGTGCGCGCCACCCCAATGTGGCTCGCCTCCGCGCCTACTACTACGCCCCAGACGAGAAGCTGCTCATCTACGACTACCTCTCCAATGGCTCCCTCCACTCCGCTCTCCACGGTAAGAACAGATTTCCCGTCGGCCGTCTTTTGCTACCAATGCATTGTGCTGCTATCAGTGTCCATGGAGGAGCTAGTAACACCGGCGAGAGCCTTGGTTTGTTATCGCTATCGCAGGTGGCCCGACGGCGTCGCCGACGCCATTGCCGTGGTCCGTGCGTCTGTCCATCGTGCAGGGCGCGGCGCGCGGGCTGGCATACCTGCACGAGTGCAGTCCTCGGCGGTACGTGCACGGCTGCATCAAGTCCTCCAAGATCCTGCTGGACGACGAGCTCCGCGCGCACGTCTCCGGGTTCGGCCTCGCCCGCCTGGTTGCCGGCGCGCACAAGGCCGCCGGCCACAACTCCAAGAAGCTCGGCAGCGCGGCGTGTGCGCTCCGCGGCGGCACCGGCGCCGCGTCGTACGTGGCCCCGGAGCTGCGCGCTCCAGGCGGCGCGCCCGCCGCGGCCGCCACGCAGAAGGGGGACGTGTTCGCGTTCGGCGTCGTGCTGCTGGAGGCCGTCACCGGGCGAGAGCCCACGGAGGGGGAAGGCGGCATGGACCTGGAGGCCTGGGTGCGCCGCGCCTTCAAGGAGGAGCGGCCGCTGTCGGAGGTGGTCGACCCCACGCTGCTCGGCGAGGTGCACGCCAAGAAGCAGGTCCTGGCCGTCTTCCACGTCGCGCTCGGGTGCACGGAGCCCGACCCCGAGATGCGCCCGCGCATGCGCGCCGTCGCCGAGAGCCTCGACCGGATCGGCTGACTCCGGCGACGGCGTCCGGACGCCGGCTACTGATCAACTACGTTGGTCCAATCCATCCAACGCATAAAAGACTCGGATCGGATTAGTCTTGTTCCTGTAGATTACTAGCTGTAAGCAGTGTGGATTTAATCCGAGAGACGGTAAACGCAGGCAAGAATCATCGTCTGCTGCATTAGGCTGTGTTTGGATTGAGGGTTGGCGTGGGTTGGTGTGGGTTGGACCCAGGTGAACCCGTGTTTGGATGAAAAACGACCTGGGTTGGGTTCGACCTCCTAAGGAATATCCTGTCTAGATGCGGGTCGATTGTATTCCTACGAAAAAGAACGGACCACGCCGACCCGCATCCCTCCGCTCCTTCTCCCGTGACCGCCCGTCGCGGTCACCCTCGCGACGACGAGAAGGCCGGCCGCCCGGCCGCCCAAGGCCGCTCGTCAGATCCGGCGCCGGCCGACTTCCCCCCCGCCACCGCCATCTCGAGTTCCCTCCCCTCTTTGCCGCCGTCTCGGGCTACCTCCAGCCCCGCCGCCACCGTCTCGGACTCCCTCCCGCCGGCCGCCCTGCCCGGAACCTCCACAGCACGGTCATCCCTCTCCTCCAGTCGGTCCTCCATCCCCTGCTCTTGTGTCGGCCTGCACACAAGCCTCCACGGTCGGTCATCCCGTCCCCTGCAACCAAGGTAAGAAACCCTAGCGTGTGACATACATCCGCATTCCTTTTTTTTTTTTTCTTGAGTAGCAGTAAAATAAATACCGATAGTAGATAAAATTCTAAGAAGTGTTAACCAAACAGAGAGTGGTTGAACAAATGATATGTGTTGAAAGTAACAACTGAATTACTAGTTAGGATTTCTATGGTTAATGGATAAACATCACTCTTATGTAGGGCTGTTAAATAACCAAAGCTAAAATAGAAACCAAAATAGCGAAACAAAATTCAACAGTTACGTTGAAATGAAATGCAGGCAAGCAACAAGACTAGTGCTCAGTATTAAGTGGTGACTTCACAGCTTACAAGCAGCAGGTGCCTAGTTAAAATGTTTTACCATCCAGTAAAGTGAGCAGAACTTGCCTGTATTTTTTGTTGGTAGAAATTGCAACTCATGGTTCATCTTGTGTTATTTCTTGAACAAAATTGTTTCATCTTGTGTGGTCTAGACATTTTTTTAGAACCAATGTCAATCTTCTATTGTAGATGGATAAGAGGACAAAGATCGTAACTTTTGCTGCTGCTGCACACATTTTATTGTCAATGATGGCCTTGATTATTCAGACTAGAAAACGCAAGCGTGGTGCAAGAAGGATTGGTATTCCTTATGGGCCTATGGTGGAAAGGGATAGGATTAGACTTGAATATCTGAACAATAAAATTTGGAAGGATGATACAACTTGTCTGAACATGTTAAGACTTAACAGAGACAAGTATTCCCGGTTTTGCCAACTTTTTAGAGATCGTGGTTTATTGGAAGATACTATCCACCTGTGTGTTGAGCAACAAGTGGGTATGTTTCTAAACACTGTGGGACATAACCTTAGGAATAGGTTAGTTGGAACTAATTTTGATAGATCAGGAGAAACAGTGAGCCGCTACTTCAATAAAGTATTGCGTGCTATTGGTGAGCTAAGAGGGGAACTAATCAGGCCCCCGTCTATGGAGACACCAAGCAAAATTGCAGGAAACTATAGATGGGATCCTTACTTCAAGGTGTGAGGCTTATACTTGTTTTGTTCTTTAGAGATCTATATTCATATGGTCCCTAATATGTACTTGTTGAACAATAGGAAACTATAGATGGGATCCTTACTACAAGTTGTTGCTGAATTCTCATATTTTAACTACAAATTTTTTGCTGAATTGTCATATTTTGACTACAATTTGTCGCTAAATTGTCATATTTTGACTACAATTTGTCTTGAATTGTCATATTTTGACTACAATTTCTTTGCTGAATTCTCATATATTTACTACAATCTATCCTATATTCTAGGATCATAAGTCCGATTTGAATTCTTAAACAAGCCCATCATGCACTATAAAGAGATGGATGCAATATTTGGCAATAGCATGGCTGAGGAAACTTTGCAAAGGACTCAAATGCATCTCTCGGGTAGAATGGATGATGAGGCCGATAGCCAAGATGAGGAGGAAGATGTTACCGAGTAGACCATCAAGGGGGGCGACATCATCGGCTACTAGACCATCAATTTGGCCGCTAGACCAAAGAAGAAGGCCAAGGTTATTGACCTTGAGGAAGATGGACTGATTTTACGTATTCAAAACCGTAGGTGACAACATTCTTTGAAGCTATAAGAAGTGCCGCCAAACCGTAAAATGAGGTGCCGGACGATCTATTTCGGATCCTAAATACCTTTCCCGGATTCAATTCATTGCACGCGATATCGCATACCATCTTCATTTGTGTTCCAATCCTGTTATTGCTAGATCTTTCTGTAACCTCCCATATGAGAACCAGCTTCATTGGTTTTCAATGTTCATTAGTGACAAGTTTCCCTGGAGTGTAGGGTGATGTTGGACAAGTGGCATGTTTCTTTTGGTACTCGTGTAATGCCTTGAACTTAAACCATTAGTGATTTTCGAACTTTATGTAATGCCTTGAACTAATGTTATGTAAGGCTTGAAGTTATGTAATGCTAATTAAGGCTTGAACTTGATGTGTAATACTATCTAATTATTATAATGACTTTGGTTAACTTATGTGAATTATTGTATGCAATTTTGTATAACATGTGATTTCATATTATTTTCCTGTCATGGATATGGTTTGAACTTCATTAGAATTGAAGATATTTGCGGTGTGTGGTAATCTCACCAAAGAGGTGATCATATTCTTTGCCAACCCTCAAACCAAAAACAAGGAATGGAATCACTCCAACCCAATATATCCTTCAACCAAACACAAATGGCGGGTTGGACCCATCCCTCAGAACCAAACAAGACATGGGTTCACTCCAACCCAGATAATTGGGTCGGCTCCAACCCAACCCATTTGGCCCCCAAACCAAACACAGCCTTAGTGAATCATGAACGAGAATCACTCGACGTATTCCTAGCAGGCTAGCAGCAGCTGCAGCCTTTGCAGCTGTAGTAGTACTAATCTTTGGAATCTTTTGTGACACCTCATGATCTTGATCCGTTCCAAAGCGAATTCTCTGTTAACTAGAGTTTTCTATCGTTTTGCCACTGTCTAGGACTGTAGCGCTTTGCCCAAAAGCTTGCAATTCCGTTTCTTTGGGCTCGTTGCGGAGAGATCATGCAGCAGTGTGTCCTTCACCTTGCACAGTGTGTCGTTCACGTTTGGCTTCTGAATTGACTCTGAAAAGATGCGACAATGACACTGTCCTCTTGACACTGTCCACTGTCCTCTTGCCTGTGCTGAAACCAGTGGTCATCTGGTCAGTGCACTGTCCTCTTGCCTGTGCTGCTGTGCGGTAGCGTAACAAAAAAGTTGGGGGGCTTCAAACAAAAAAAAAGTCTTGGGGGTCCAGAGCTGGATTGGGGTAGAAGACTATCATGCCGAATGTTAGTTGCGGTACATCTGATGATAAAACTAGGTGCAAATGTTCTTTGCATAATTAATCAGCACACCGAAGATTCCTTCACGTGTTTGTGTTTGGCAGCGTCGGATTCCTGAATAAAGCCATCGCACTGCTGGATAGGCATATCATGGATGCCATCATGAACAGCACGATATAATCCAACGTTAAAATGTCATCATTTGCCATTTAGCGCGAATCTTGTAGCTTTCCAAGCAACTCCGCAAGATCCTCGGTGTAATCATTCATATACAGATACCTCTTTTGTAATTATTCATATACAGATACCTCTTTGCAACCAGACATTGCACCCTTTGAAATTACTTTGGACTAATTATTATTGATGCCAGTCCAACCTGAGAATTAAAATGAGCTAGCACAGTCGAACAGTGTCAGTCCAACCTGAGAATTAAAATGCTTTTTTCTGATGCATTCACGGGTTCAATTCAGAACACATTCGAGTGTTTCAGAAACACCAATGCCATGCTGCTCAGCGTTCACATAGGACAACGAGGAGGAGTTGCTGCTGATGAGCTAGTAACATTTATAAACCTCCAGCGCAGCTGATGGCCCAATAATTTCAGTGGTCAGAAACAGCTACAGATAGGGGGGCACTATTTGATCTGTGAACTGCGTGACACCGCGTGACACCAGACAAGGTTTTGAATGGCAGTAAAGTTTCCACACCAACCTTTCCCTCACCACACTGACAGAGAAACAACATAACGCAGCACCTAATTGCAATTAACAAAGCTTATGGTTCAGTAACCAGTATAGTACACAGAAAGGTCAGAAAGAGACCCATTCTTAGCATACTCTAATCACCTTCTGACTGCAAAGTTATAGTACTGCAACGATTCTTTCAAGCAAATACTATGGTACTACGCATTTTGAATGAGCATGTGAGCACCACCTCGACAAGAAATACTGTAGGCTTGGAATTCAATTCGCAACAGAATCGTGTGTGGTCCTCCAGCTCAATCATATGCTCAAGTGTCACGGCAAACAGTACACAAAAAAAATAGAGGTGATCAATTCACTGGCAGTAGTCTCTCTACTACTATGGGCGTGCTCCTACAGAACCATCAAATTGTTCTCAGGCAGAAGCTTTCATGCATAAATGTCCTCTGCTGGGAATAGCCCCTGTGCTTCCTCTGGGAGCTCGGGCTGGTACTGAAGCTGTTCGTAGTTCAGCTGTCTAGCTGCTTCATACAGTGCGATTCCAACACTGACGGAGAGGTTCAAGCACCGGACATAGGTTTCCACCATGGGAATTCGGAGGGTTCCACCGCCTAGGCCTTCTCTACAGCAATCGTCAAGGGCTTGTTGAGGCAATCCTTTTGTTTCAGAACCAAAGACTAGCCAGTCCCCTGGCCTGTAGGAGAAATCCTGATCAGAACATGAAACACAATTAAATCAAGTGATGAATGCTAAAGAATCTGAGTTGCATATTTGCTATAGATCTAAAGAAAGAGCACCAATATCAGATAAAGTCAATGTGTTCTACTATAATCTCCATCAATCTGTACCATTTCAGTAAGTAAATCTTCAAGTTGCAAATTAGTTGAGATTTTATACCCACTGCGACAGTTGTTAATGTGATGCAGGTATGGGTATACTACAATTCTGCTTGAAGAAGCAGTAGTTACTTACTGAATGGATTTGTGTGCCTCTTTTGGTGAATGCCAACAGCCTTTTATCTCCCTCCTAATGGAAAATAAAGAAAACATGATGATGCTGGAAACAGTTTGGTAGTCAAAATATTCTGGAGGACAGAGAATTCATCACCTGCTTCATGAAATAATCACAGAAGTGGCCCCAAGAGTCATGAATCTTGACAACAACGTATCTAAAAAGCAGCGATTAAGGAAGAAGACTGGTATCTGAGTAGATGAGTTCTTTCTATAATACGTTAGAGATCATATATATATTATAACACAGACTGAAAATACAAGGTTGATGTTACTACATGTATCATGAAAAACACTTTTTAACTCTTTGTAATTGAAATAACATATTTTATATCTATTCATCGTCAAACTGTCATATTGTAGACCATATGTCAATGTCCTAATGACTTAAATTTGGGGTGGGGCCAATATATATTTGATACAATATATACATCCAACCAAAGGATACGGCCAATAATCCAATCCCGCACGCTTCAATTTCGTGTCGTCTACCTTATAACCTAATGGCTGGAGGGAAAAAAACAAATCAAGCATCTTTTCAGTTTAACAACAAAACACTGCAGATGAAAGACAATATGGGGCAAGCAAGATGCTGCTGCATCAAGAACCTTTTAGTAAATACCACAACAAATAATACAGAGACTAACCTTACCCCGACAAGGTGCAGGCCAACTGCTGATGCAGCACATGTCCTAGCAATGGACCCTGTATTTCCTGGTATCTGTGAAGTACAGTCATCCATAATTCACAAGCAAGTCAAACAATCAACTTGCAAGCGTTACATTGCAAACAAATTTGAAACACTAGTATGGCATGCCTTAATCAAAGTAGAGTCAACCATATATCAGCAACTACGGTAGTATTACACTGAGCAAAACAGCAGCAGTGTTAGCATGCTACATTACACACATTGCACTTCCATCCATTTAAACATGCTATATGATATTGTTCATGTGGTGTACACCATTAGGCTAGAGTAGACCACGGGCCTTTGTCTGTGAAAACCGATTAGACTAGACCTCCTCTGTCTCTGTGTCTATATTTGTTCCAGCAGATCACAAGTAGGTACATAAGGGTGAGAGTTATTCTCTTCCCCATGATTGAATTCAATCTATCAGATTTAGTAGGCATCCTGACACGTGGGGATGTTGAACAGAACAGACAACGCAATGCATTTAGTAGCCAGGTGCCTGAAGAATTCGAGCTAAAAATGCCAAACAGACTGTTTAAATCACATGAATAGCAGTCGGGCTCGGGCACATGAGTAGTAAGAGCTCGAAAACTAGCACTTACCAGCGGCGAGACGAGCACGACGTTGAGCATCCTCCGGGCGCGCGCCACCTCGACGCCGCTCCCCACGGGGCCGGCACCCGCGGCGCCATTCCCATCTCCACTAACAGCAGCAACTGCAGAAACGTTTGGAGACGTCAGTTGGCCAGAGACACAGACA
Source organism: Hyparrhenia diplandra (assembly GCA_015847255.1). Taxonomy (NCBI): domain Eukaryota; kingdom Viridiplantae; phylum Streptophyta; class Magnoliopsida; order Poales; family Poaceae; genus Hyparrhenia; species Hyparrhenia diplandra. Next base: position 133,985 of record JADLZK010011090.1, read on the forward strand.
CGCCGCAGAGCGGGAGCAGAAGGGAGAGACGGGGGCGGGGGGTAGAGAAGCTCTGGTCACGCACGGGAGCAGCAGGCGTGGCTCCGGCGCCGGAGCCGGGAGGCACTGGCACGCGCGGCGCCGAACCCGCCGCCGCAGTCGTAGTAGCGGTGGCTCAGCAGGCGCAAGCGCAGGACGGCCTCCATTTTGTCGCTCATTACCCGCCGGCGGTCTGAAGGATAAGGCGGAAGGGAAAGGAAACGGGCCGTGGGCTCAGGTAGTCGAGTGGGCCTGATATCCCGAACTGTTTTCTGCTGTTGTGGTGGGCTTCAGGTTCGTGGGCCTGCAGGGATTTCGAGCCTTCTTCTTCTGGTTCACAGATTGGACACTAGTGCCAAATTGAGGCCCAACTAAGAATCGAGGGAAGGAACATCATGTATGCTGTACGCGACTCAGGAGAGCAACAGCACTCCGTTCCGTTCCGTTCCGTTGCGGCCACGATTGACGTCGAGCAGCCAGAGCCACAGGAGCAGTGTCACCGGAGCCATCAGAATGAGAAAAAGGCAGCAGAAAAAGGCCCTTTGCTGGAATAAATCACCTGTCTGTCCTAGCAATAGCATAGCTGCATGAATCTATACCCGTGTCCCTAGCAGAAAGCAGAGTAGAGAGGCAGATTCGGCTGTCCCTCTCTATGTCTTGTGTACGACCGAAATGGCAACACACTCACCTCCCATAAAGGGACGGAACGATACACTAACAATCCATCCATATCGAATCAAGCGTTTGATCCTAGGCCGGCAGGGGTACCCTTCGCCGGCGACAGCGGCGCGATTCGAAGCAAAGGCGAAAGTGTCCTGTTGGATCATTGGATGGCGATGGGTGAATCACATACAAATCCCAGTGCGCCCGGGAGCCGAATGGGAATATGGCATAGCATCGATCCTCACTGTACGAGTGGAGTGGAAACACACAGCCGCTTCAATTCTTACGGCACACGAATCTGGAGGTGCTTGCATTGCATAGCATTGCATTGCATCCAATACTCGATCGTCACAAACAAAATAATCAAGATAGATGCTTTTACGATAGCTTTGTTTGTTGAAATTATATTCAATCCTCCATTATTGTTTGCATTCCCTTGCACGTGTCTACCTCACCCAGAGACCAGAGTAGTGCGGTGAAAGCGACGGCATATCCATGCACTCTACTCCACGTCCGTACTTTAGCATACAAAAAACCCAAGGTTTTAGAACAGGGAATTCACTTCACAGCTCATCATATCATACAGGAACAGCTAGGATCATGCATGCACGCATGCCCCCATGAACGCTGACGTAGAGCCACATGGCACCCCAGCACTATCTGCCTCGATCCCATTCATGGATTCCATATCTCCCATCTGGGCACAATCCTATTAAACTCTCAATAACGCTGTCACCGAAGAAACAACAATAACAACTCAGTCATCAGCAGAAGCAGCTGATCAGATGCCATTTACGAGGCATCTGTCTGTCTCGACCTAAGGCTAGATCCAGTGTGTCCCTTTTTTATGCGCATGCTCCATCTCTGCATTATTGCATCCTTGCAATGCCAGAGTTTTTTTTTCTTTTTGCCCTTTAAACAAGTTGTTGCGAGAGGTTTCCTTGGTCACTTAGCTTCTTGCGAAGATCAAGAATAGGTACGTGCGTAGCCAGTAGGGTTCATGAAAGTACATGCGAACGCTCAACCAAGTGGCGATCGTACGTGTGGATGTGTGGAGATCGATGCTCGTTGGAGTCTCGGTAGGGTCTTGCCGGTTTGTAGCGCTGGACGTACGGCCAACACATTTCGTTGGCTCTCTAGCTTTTCGTCAGTTTCACTCCTAGACAGCTAGAATCTTAGCAAGTGAAACTACGTCGGACTTTTGGGCCGTTTATTTTATACGGAGATGAAAGGTACAATCAAGTTCCCATGAATTGACATGGGTTTCTGGTACCGATCGAGATGCATAGAATAGGGTATAACCATTTGGCTTTGGCTACATGCTAAAACGACACTAGATTTTACAATGAGCATCACATTACATGCCGTCATTCATCTACTACAGATGAAGTCTATATATCTTATTTTATTACCATTACTTGGGGTAGGTCTCTTCTTATTGCCAATATAGTATCATTTAAGCCCACTTTGGAATAAAAGAAAATTGTAAACACCCCCTTGGAATAAATGATTTGATTCCTATAAAGATCTTATGGGATCCCATAATCCCATTGTGCATCCGGATGACTTGTTTCATAGAAAGTGAAATTCGGGATTGATTTGTGCCGGTCTCTCTCAATGAATTCTTGTGTGTATCCCGCACTCCATCCAAGCCTGATCGATCAATATTGCAGTCGTTAATCCATAGAATTCAAGACGATGTCAGTGCATTTTATTCCTGTGTTTTATTTTCTATTGCTGCATTTCTAGAATTATGCGTTCCAAAAAAAGACCCTTTAAATAAAGTGGATAGAGGAGAGGAGGTGGATTTACTACATATGTAAGGAAATATTCTTTTAGATTGTTTTGATAGTCTAAAAGAATATTTTTGATTTTTTAAAAATATTAGAGAAGAGGTAGTTAATGTACTAGAAATGATCTTATTCTTTTAGATTGTTTTGATAGTCTAAATTGTTTTGGAGAGTCAGATTACATGTCTAAATTTAGCTATTCTCTTTGGAGATGCTCTTTAGAACGTAAAGGACAGGGCAACATGGCCATGGACTGATGGGTCTCTGAGCTCCGACGACCAACCTGGTCACTCACATAGTCACATGGCTTGCTAGGTGATGAGCATTCCTGGAGATCTCACGTGGCAGTGACATCAATACCACAGGCCCTCTTCCATAAACCATGGTCGAAACTGGTTTTAAATTAGTTAATTATTACATACATATATATGTATAATAAATAGAGGAGCCAGTTTGATTTGATGGTGGAGTACATTTATACATTTACAAAGCAGCTACGTGCACCCCTGTATGCAGGGCTCCAACTCGAAGCACCTCTTGACTTGGAACTACCTGAGAAAAAGATCAGAAACAATCAGAAAGTACTCACGTTTGGGAGGCCTTTCGCTTGCTGGCTTTCGTCGGCGCACGCACGTGTGGCGCACGTGGAGTTGCTTTGCTTCGCTTTACGTGGTTCAGGACGGGGCAAAAAAAAATATTCACAGATCTAGCAGATTGGATCCCCATCACCCCATGTCCCCATCCATCCATCCATCTATCTACTGTCCTGCCTCTCTTTATCAATCCTTTTTTATTTCAAAAAAAAAATCTTGCTAGATTAGAGGCTTGACAGTGTTAGGGCTCCTGTTACGCCTCGTTGATAGTACTTCATTTTTAAGATGCGCCTGATCAGGTTCAGGTCTTGAGGCTCGGGGGTGTTGTCGTGTTGGTTGAGGACAGGTGGGCAATTTTGTCAGCTGAGACAGAGCCACAAGGCTGGCAATCTGGAGATGAACTGAGAAGTCTAAATTGTTTTGGAGAGTCACAAGGCTTTGCGCTTGCATCTGGAGATGAACTCTGCGCTTGCAGCGCTTGAGCAGATTCTAAAAACGAAATACAGTACATTCGGGCATACGGAATACAGCCAGCCAGGTCTGATGAAGACATGTTGCGTTCAGGTACACAGCCAAACAGAGTTGTCCCTGCCGATTGGGGCGAAATGGCTGCTGTCTTTTTTTTCTTTGAACTGTTGGCGGCTGACTTGGATGGATCTAATCCATCCAGAAACACGGACCATGGCGGCACCTGCGGCTGTCCTCTGCGTGCCCTCCACATCTGATGCATCTCACATCTCAGGTATTTAGCCAGCCAGTCTGTGTGGTGTTGGGAGATCGATGCATGTAACCGTGTTTGTGGAGCCACTCAGCCAGGCAGGCCCCGGTACCTTTTTTTTTTTTGGGTTTGGTCTGATCGAGATGTGATCACACGGGGTCCAATTAGCAGTGGTAGAAACGGAGAAGTAGATCAACGTCTGACGCCTGCTTTACTTTACTTCACATATTAATACCCCCAACAGTTGAGTGCGCAGATGATTTCTACGGTTGGCAAGTCGGGCTCCTACTGTTTTATTACGATACAAAAATACTGTATCATCATGGCTGATAAGCCCTAGGCTGTCACGAGCTGCGGAGGAGTAGCAGAGCAGGGTTAGCTTCTTGATCTTTAAAGCATCATGAGAACGAACTGAATAACGGATGGATGGATTCACAAGTGAGCTGAATACGCCAGGTGCGGTGCCGGTGGATGTGATGTGAACCTGATGCGAAGCAACGCGCAACGCACGGTTGCCTGCTTTGCTTGGTCTTGGCCATGGCCCCCCGTGACCTACTGATGATCTACCACAGTCCAGAGGTATCTGGCGGGCGGGCGGGCGGGCCGCCATCGCCAGGTGCCCTCCCGTCAGATGAGATCAGAGGGTAGCGATCCCTGCGCCGTGGTGATCGATCGAGCCGCAGAGACAGGACGGACCTGGAGTGCGTGGGCACGCAGGGCATGGTGGCGGGACCGTGGATGGAAATGGAAGGAATCCGCGGCCGCAGCGGATTAGATGAACTCATCACCCATTCAACAAGCAATAAGCAGGTCTCGGATTGGGCCTTCCGTTGGGGAAGTAACAAGAAACTCAAAAAAAAAAAAGCATGGCAAAAGCGTAGCAAGCCTGCCTCCTACCTATCCATCACTCTCTCTCGTCAACAGACTCCCTCTCGATCCGCAACAAACACGACGTTTGCAGGATTAAACAACCGCACTTGGATCGCGGTTCTTATTAGCTAGCCATAGTCAACTCACACGGCCGGACGCTGCGGCCTGTCTTCTTAGTTTATAGTTTACACATTATACAACACCACACGAGCATGCACCATCTCTCCTCGTGCTGGCATTTTAAACCCCCTACCAACCCTGGAACCCGGGAGGAGGAGCCAGCCAGCTGCATGCACCAATGGCGCCAATCGCCATTGACCCCAGCGACGACTTGCACCACGGCTGCACCGCACCCTACTACTGTACCCTACATATGCAGATATGCTAGCTAGCAATACTAATCATTTGCACAAGGGTTAGTTTTTGTTACTACCTTTTGTTCACGGTCAGACTAGTTAATTAGTAACTCCCTAGGGTTCGTTATTTTAAGCAGGTGCTGTAAAGTGGGGGCGCTATACGGTGGGCGTTACGTTAGCGCCACGCCAAGCGTCCTCGACGGCGGCGTCGCCGTCGTCGGCACGGCCGTTACTTCCTGCCGGGGCCCTGGCAGATACGTACGTCATCGCTCGCCGACTACGTACACCACGCAGTACCGCTTTAGCCGGTAGCGCCGCACCACAGCTTAAAGCCTGCCTTTGCGGTACTATACAACTGCGCCCGCCGCACCAGAGGTCTAGGGCGAGACTTTTCGTTGTCTTGTTTATTCCCATTTTTATTATATATAATGCAAAATCGCCGGGAAAAAAATATAATGCAAAAGGAAAACGAGAGACTTTTCGTTGTGCACTGTGGTCACTGAGATCATGGTGAGGGATGGTCCGTGCCTGGAAAACCAAGCACACGACAGTACTCCGTAGCTTCTAACGTGGAAGTGGAACCTGCGGAATGGTGTACCCAAAATACTCGTTGCAACAGTGCTAAATGTAGATTTCAGAACCAAAAGGACAAGGCGACATGCAGATGGACATGTGCATGCTCCAACGACCAACCTGGTCACTCACATGTGGTATGCTAGGTGATGAACATCCTAGGGACCCCACGTGGCAGTGACAACAATTTCATAGGCCCCCTTCCATAAACCATGATCGAAACTGGTTTAAAATTAATTAGTATTGATTAATAGTTACTCCAAAGCAGCTTCGTGCACCCCTGTAGGCTGTATGAGCCTGCCTGCAGAGCTCTTGGTCGAAGCACACCCACTTTTTTTTTTTTTTTTTTTTTTTGAGTTAAAGGGCCAAGCCCCTGTCATTGCATTACCGCAAGGACAAAATATCAAGTTTACAGCGCAAAGGTGGGTTACACCCGTCCAAGGATACAGCACAGCTCATTCTCGACAAAACATGAAACGCTACAGTAATGATAAGAAACTGAAATGAAAAACTTGGAAACTGCTTATGGAGACAGGCAAAACTCCTTCAGGATCTTCAGGCTTCATCAATCTCATACGGCAGCAAGCTCATCCAGCTTCTCCCTTCATTCATCATCTTGTCACCTGACAGCACTGATTTGATCTCCATCGGCAATTCCTTGCTTTCCCAGTTCAATGCATTCAGAAACATGTACTTGTCCCATTTGTCTTCGATCTCATTTAGCCACATAGTCTTGCTTGTCTTGATGCAATCTGCTTTAACTTGGTCAACTTTGTTCCAAACTCCTGCTGCCTCTCTACTGAGCAGAGAATCATCCAGGATTGGAGCATTGTAGCAATGCTGAAAAGTAGATTCCTCACATCTAACCAGGGACCTTTCTGAAAACATATAAAATTTCTCAGTTTCCATAAACCCCATAGTGCTCCAGCACAAAAAATGTTATGTATAAGGAACTTTTTATTGCTGAGCCACATCTGCCCAATTGACAGGGAAGTCTTGGCCCATTGATCTATCTAAGACTTATGACATAGCTAACCACAGTTGTTTAGCTACACAACAATCAAAAACAGATGATAGCCTGTCTCGGGTTCTGCATAAAACAGGCAAGATAGATCATCTAATTTCTTTCTTTTATTCACATTATCCCCTGGTTAAGTTCCTACCTTTAGCAAGAAGCCACAAGAAAAAAATGCACTCTAGGTGGAACTTTTATTTTCCAAAGAGCTGGAACATGTGTGGGTAGAATACCTCTATGATTAACAATCTCGTACAATGACTGTGAAGAATAAATGCCGAAGTTTCAAACTGCCAGATCATAGAATCCTCCTCCCCAGAGAAGGTTATTGTACTAGCTAGTTGAACCACTTCATCCCACATTTCCATCAGTCTTTGATTCACTCCTCTTCTAAATGTACATTTCAAATCTACACCATCCCACAATTCTGCAATTGTGCAATTTTGTTCATGTACTAAAACATATATATCCCAAAGCATTGAATTGCTAAACTAGAAGGTCCCAACCAGTTGTCTTCCCAAAACTTTATTTTCCTTCCATTACCCACTTGCCATTTATATCCTAGTTTAGCTGCAGCTGCAGCCCAAATAATACCCTTAAAAAAATTGAGAAGCTCCAATAGTAGGGCTGTAGAAAATGTTAGGATCCTCAGTTTTATATTTGAAGTCTAGGTATTGCCTCCACATCTTATTTTCATCTAGGTTGTATCTTTTGATCCAAGATGCTAGAAGACAGATGTTAAGGTCTCTTAAACTAGGAATTCCTAAACCACCATAGTCTTTGAGTACAGATAGGCTATCCCAGTTTACCAAATGAATCCTATGTTTTTCCTCACTGTCATTCCACAAACAATTGGCCATGTGGGTATTTAAGGTCTTTATGGCCCATTTTGGGAATTTAATAAAAGAAAGGAGGTAAATGGGTATGCTTGCCAAACAAGTCCTAATCAAAGTTGCTCTAGCAAAGCATGAGACAATAATTTTCCTCTCCACCCAGACTATTCTATCTAGTAACTTATCTACCAAAGGCTGAATATCTTCTCTCCTCAAGTTCTCATAGTGAAGAGGGACTCCTAGATATTTTATGGGAAAGTTACCTAGAGGGCAAGAGAACATATGAGCTATTTCATGAGCCTCTTCTTGAGAACTATTCATAACAACAATTTCACTCTTATGAAAATTGACTCTCATTCCTGAGATCTGCTCAAACCACATTAAAATACCTTTCAAGTTAATGAGGTGTTGAGGGTCATTATCTGAAAATAAAATTGTATCATCAGCATATTGTAGGGCTACTATGCCCCCTGGTCTAAAACTTCCATCTAGACCTCTAATAATCCCACTATCAACCCCTTTGGATAGCATTCTAGCTAGAACATCTCCAACTAGGTTGAACAGATTGGAGACAGGGGGTCCCCTTGCCTTAGCCCCCTTCCCTGTTTTAAAGAATTTGCTATCTTCTCCATTTACCATAACCCCTACTCGATCCTTGTTTGAGAACCTTATCTATCCAACCTATCCACTTGGGACTGAACCCTCTAGTAACAAGAATCTCTAGTAAAAAGTCCCAATTAACCTTGTCATAAGCCTTTTTTCATAATCAAGCTTGATGACACAACCCTTCTCCTTATTTTTGTGCACACTATGAACCAGCTCATGAGCTATGACAACACTCTCTAAAATATATCTACCTTTGATGAATGCACTTTGATTGGGTGTGACTAATCTATCAATGATATCCCCTAATCTCAAAGTTAGAACCTTTGAAAAAAATCTTAAAAACTGCAGTTAATGAGACTAATTGGCCTAAACTTCTTCATAACTCTAGCTCCTTCTTCTTTTGGAATAAGTGTGATTAAAGCAAAATTCAGCCTATATAAATCTAACTTCCCTTGATGGAAGTCATTAAACATGTCTATCAAGTCTTTTTAATCAGGTCCCAAGACTTCCGATAGAAGATGAAAGAAATACCATCTGGTCCCTGAGCTCCATCTACATAGCAACTAAACACAGCTGTTTTTATTTCCTCTTCAAGAAAGGATCTGGTCAAGAAATCATTTTCTTCACTAGTGACTAACTCCTCAGATTTCCAAAAATTATTAGCTAGTGCTATCTTTAGGTCTATCCTCCTTGGCAAACAGATTTTTGTAAAAATCTACTGCCACTTTCATCATGCCTTTTCTGGTCCTTTACTAGAAAACCATCCGGACCCACTAAAGCTTCTATTTTCTTCTTTTTCTATTTCTATGATTTGCCACAAAGCATGAAAGTATGCTATATTCCCGCCACCCTCCTTTATGTCTCTATCTCTAGCTCTCTGTTTTGCCTTAATTTCCTCCGAGCCCAGATTTTATCAAGATCTCTAGACACTTGTTTGAACCTAATCAGCTCGGGATCGGTTAGAACTCTATACTGTAGCTCATTCTCTAGGTCATTGTATTCTAAGGACAGCTCTGTTTTTTTCTTATTCATAGCTGCAATCTCATTAGCAGCCCACCCTCTAGCTAATCTCCTAAGCATTCTATTTTTAGTTTGCCAACGGTCTATGCTACTACCTTGACAAGGGGTGGACCAAGCTTTTTGGACTACCTTGTCAAAACTCTCCTTTTGTATCCACCACTTTTCAAATCTGAACCTTTTTTCTTACCATAAAAGGAATTACTACGAGAGTCCAACACTAAGGGATTATGATCACTAGGTAATTTATCTAAACCTTTAAGACTAACCATAGGAAAAGCTTGATCCCATTCAGTATTAATGAAAACTCTATCTATTTTGGCTAACACGGGCAAATCCTCGGTTATTAGTCCGGTGTACTTGATATTACTAGGATTAACCTCAATTAAAGCCCACTTATCTACCCATTCATTGAAAGCCTCAACCCATCTAAAATTGATAATTCCATTATTTTTATCTTGCACAAATCTAACTAGATTGAAATCACCAAAGCAATCATTGTTGGACCCCGCCAATTCAACATTATTCTATCTAATTCCTCAATAAACTCTCTTTTACCATCTTCATAGGGGGAACCATAGACTATTATCGCCTTCCAGCAAAAAATTAGTTTTTCTATCTCGTAATCATCACACTAATAGAGTAATCTAATATATCGCTGATATAAGAGTTGAATTTGTCGAATTACACCCTACTAAGATTCCCCCATGAGAACCTCTAGCAGGTTTCACATGCCAACTAAAAGGAATATTCCCAGTAAGATTTTTGAGATAGCCAGGAGTAAAGGACTCTTTCTTTGTTTCTATCAACCCAACAATATCAGCATGAGTACTTCTAATTCTGCCTACTACTGCAGGAAATCTACCTACCTTGTTAAGCCCTCTAATATTCCAGATGAGTGCTATCATTTAATAACTTTTTTATTTTTCCTAATCTTTCTATTCCTAACTCTTGACCATTCTACTTCATCTAGCAGTGTGGACAATTCTAACTCAGCATCTTCTACATCTAAGACATGGAAAGGGTTCACTCCCTTGTCCAGGTCAGCTCTACTTTTCTATTACAAGACTTACTACTACTCATCCTGTTCTAAAATTTCTTTGGCTAGACTATCCTTGGCTTTACTTGTACTAATGCCAACCCCGATCTTTACTAGACTTTGTATCAATAGGAGGCAACTCTCCATTCTTACTCCCAAAGACCATCCTTTGTGTTACACTTATTCTCCTAGCAAATCTCACTAAAGGTTTTGTTCCTTTCCTTATCAAGAGCTAAGATACTATTGATACCATTATTTAGACTAGCAGAATTTCTACTGATATCTAAACCAATCACAGAGGCAACAGAATTTAAAGATGATTCTGATAAAGCTAAGACTGGTTTGTTACCCGCAGTAACCTCCGTGTTCTCGTTGCTTTTTCGGGTTCTCGTGCCCTTTTCCAAAGATTGTTCCACCACCTATAGGGTGTCTCTTGCTTTGTCTTTCAGGGATAGTAGGTCCCCATTTTTGACCTCTCTTCTTGACTACTCTTCTATCAGTTTCTATCTCATTTTGTAAGGCTGCTTCTCCTTCTTTAGTTCCACTAGTCTTACTGCTATCAGCAGGAGCATCTATGATCATGATGGTCTTGTCACCATTCTTCTCTTCCTATGGTATTTCTTTAGTGATATGATCCAAGTTTGTCATCATCTTGTTACTGCCTTCTACAGGATTTTCAGATGACTGAAGAGCTCCTCCTCCCTGGGATCGCCATATAGCCACTCATTTGGCAAATTGATCAGTCTTTATCCCGTTCACGATTTCTTCAATTATCTCCTCCATTTCTTCTTCTTCTACCACCTCTTCCAGTTCCATTGCTCTAAGCAGGTTAACACAAGCTGATTCTTCTAATTTTTGGTCAAACATCACTCCTGAACACTGCTCAAAGAAGTTACCCATAGCCCTCACAGTCTTCCCATGTTTTGGAGTGGAATAAATCCTCTGTTGCTGACTATTATCTGCTCCATCATGATTTTTCTGATCTTTAGTACCATCATCTCTCGTCCTTCTCATCCTCTTCACCCAACAGGTCATCATCTTCTTGATCAAAGTATGCAGAACCATTCCCATCATTATCATCAAACCCCATCTCGCTTGTATCACTCCCTCTGTCTCAAAAGATATTAGGTATATCTCCTTTTTCATTGCCATGACTCTCTTTAGAGGGATCATTATTGATCTCCACATTCAACCTTCACCGACCATGGCAAAGGCGGTAAACATGGACGCCAGTCTACTTCTACCGGGTTTCCAATGGTAGATGCCACTTGTCTTAGAGTAAGCCGGTCACACCATTTTGGTGGGATACCCTTGATCTTCACCCACACTTCCTCCAATCTTCCTACTGGAACCACATCCCCATTCCAGGTTTTCAGAGAACACATCACTGTTTCTTCCTTGAGATAGAAGTATGTACCATCGGTGAAAATGAATGTTTCCACTTTTCTTGTCCGGAGGGAATTTGACCAAATATTTGTTCTCCTCAAGTTGCTTGAGATTCCACTCGCCAGGTTGGGGTCAAACACCTTCTCGCAAGTGCTTGATTATCTCCTCTTTACTCAGCTTCCCTTTCTCTACGGTGAAAATCCCACAATTCTCGTGCCCATTCCACAATTTGAACCTATTATCCCTCTCTTCTACATCTATATTGAAGTAACCAAGGCCTTTACTTGCACTCCCCAAGTAATCGCCAGATACAATGGGCTCATTCCATTTAGGACAGTCCTCGCCTATATGATCCTTCTGGAAACAGATGAAGCAAGCTCTTGGTTTAGGGCAATCAGTGCTGAAATGCCCATGATCACCACAATTGTAACAATTCACTTTACTCTTGTCCTTTGGAACTGGATACCCTCGGGAAGCTTGACCTCATCGGATACGGGGCTTGGTTTAGAGGTATTCTCACCTTGATTATTCTGTGGAGGAACAACAGCTTGTTCGGTACCTTTCTCGTCTTTGAGGTGGCCGGTACTGTCTCCCCACAAGTTCCTGCTGTCCACCTCGCCCCACCTTGGTACCCTCCTCTTGGCACCGCTCGGCCGTTGGTGATATTGACCTTGATTTGGCGGGGGGATGAGGTGGGTGGAACTGCGGTGGAGGAGGAAAGTATCCGTCACGGTCCCTGCGGCGGCGGCGACGAGGGCGGCGGCGGACCCATGTGTGGGTGGTAGTATGGGGAGGCCAACCACCACCTCCCCATGACCCCCATTCCTCCTCGGGGCTGCGTGGGCGGGTTGGTCCGCGTCCATCTCGCCCCGATTCGCCATGAGCTTGGCAATGAAGGTCTCCCTCTCCCCTTTTCCCCCAAATCTCGCAGCGAAACCCGATCCTCTCCGGCTTCTTTGTCCACCGATCTCTCTCACTCACGGGAAGCAGCCGCTTGTGAATTTCCTCTCGTCGGGGGTTTCTTCGGGATCCGAGCGGACTCGAAGTCTCCTTCCGCCCGGAACCCTAGGTAAGCTTCGTCGGGTGGTCGCGGGTTGGTGATTGCCGGGACGAACCACAATTGCCCGTAAAATTCCTCAAACCGCCCCTCCTTCGTCGTCTTCCTCCGGCCGGGCGACGGTGGCGACCCTGAGCCGCCCCACCTTTCGATTTCTCCACCCCTGGTTCGCCGCGTGGCGCAGGTGGGGTCTCAACACGGTCTCTTCGTGGCGATTTTGAACGTGGTCGCGCGCGGAACGCCCCAGGCTCTGCCGTGGAGGGGTTCGTGTCCACGGCACGGACTCCCCGGCGGCCACCGCCGCCGCCCGGCGCGCCCGCCGTCCCCCGAGACGTGGTGGTCACGTCGAGCGCCATCATCCCTTCTGATTCTCTTTGCGCCTTTTGCTAGCCAGCTTTCCTCGGCGACGCACGTGCAGGGCTCACGTGAACTCGCTTGCTTCGCTTTACGGAGTTCAGGTCGGGGCAGAAAAATATTCAGAGATCTAGCTGATTGGATCGCCGTGTCTCCACTCTTATAATCCAAAAAAAAAACTATCTATCTATTGTCCTGCCTTTTTTCTATAGTACTTTTTTTGTAAAAAAAAAAAAGTTTTCCTGCTCGGTTTGAGCCGACTGTGACAGTGTGTTAGAGCTGCTTCGTCGATATTAATGTACTGTACCTGTTTGCGCTCTACAGTATACTCCTTGAGCGTGGTCAGGTTCAAGGTAGGAGTAATTCCAATTCAGGAGTGTTGTTGTCTTGGTTAAAGACAGATGAGCAGTTTCGTCCGTTCAGACAGAGTGTATCTGCCCAACAAATACTGCACGGATCTGATGATAATACGAGATTCGCACGACGTTAAAATTATATAAAAGAAAGATACTACTAGATCTCAAGATCGCATCTCGCGATCAAACTCTGAGCTCGGAGCGCCTGCGGTGCAGATTCTAAAACGCGAAATTACACGCAAGTGAGGGGAGGAATCGTAGACATGTTTATGGAGAGCAGGTGGGGAGGATGCTTGGCTGGCTGCTGACTTGGATGTTGGATCCAAAACCACGAAAAAAATGGCGCACGGCACCTGCGGCTGTCGTCCACATCTGATACACCTCACATCTCAGGTTTCCGGTCTGTCTGGTGCAACCGTGTGGAGCCATATCCCCAGGCCCAGGCTAGAGCATCCATCCGTCGATTTTGTTTTTGGTTTTTCCTTTTACAGTAGAATTTGTTTGGTCGAGATGTGTGTGATCACGGTCCATGAGTGTACTCCAGAATGGAAGGGCGGGTTAGCTTCTTCATCATCAGCTAGCGCATGTAGCGGAACGATTTCCTGGATTTTCGATCAGAAGTGAGCTGAACTGCTCTCCTAGGTGACGGAGGGGGTGCAGGCAAGTGCCGTGCCCCTGCCTGATGCTGCCTGCGACACAGACGACACCCAGAGATGGACCGGAGCCGACAGCAGCCCGTTCACGGAAGGCCCGTGCGTGCGTGCCGGTGAATGTGAACCTGATGCAAAGCGAAGCAAAGCAAAGCGCTGGTGAGCAGGAAAAGGCATCGCTGTAGCGGCGTGGCTGTATTGGTACGCCTGCTTTTTTTGCTTGCTCTGGTTGGACTTGCCCTGTTGCCCATGGCCCCCCCGTGACCTACTCCTACTAGCCTCGATCGGGCGGGCGATCAGGCGTGGATTGGACTCGAGGCGACGGCGATCGATCGATCACGCTGGCGGGCGGCTGGGCAGGGGGGCCGCCGCCGTGGTGCGCAGCGGAGGAACATGCCCTCCGTTCCGTTTCCGTAGCACCAGAAACGGAGTCACGCTTCCGACCCATCCATTTCCAACCAACGTGGCAGTAGACGAAACTGATGATTGGTTTGGGCGTTACCCCCTTTCCCTTGTGCAAAAAAAATACTACGAGTAAAGTAGAAAGCCTGGCTCTTCACTCGTGTTATCGTCAATTACAGCCAGGGTCTCGATCGACGGGCAACAAACACAAACTTTATACGGCATTATTAATTAAACAAACCAGTTGGGTCGAGGATGTTATTGGCCAAAGGGGGATAGTCAACCCTGTGAGCTGCACCTGCACGCACACGGATGACTTTGTTTAACTAGTTTGGTTTCTATAGTACACGAGCACGCACCGTCTCTCCTCGTGTGCTGGCATTTTAAACCCCGTACACCAACCCCCAACGCTGCAGCAATCCGGGAGCCAGCTGCGTGCAGGTGCAGCCACGCGGATGGATAATGGCGCCATTGACCAGCGACTTTTCTTTCATCACCGCGTCCTAGCTATATGCCCTGCGTATGATATTTCTCCTACTAATGATTTGCACAAGGGTTGTTAGTCTTCGTTCACCTGCCATCAGCAAACTGATCATGGGGGTCTAGTCTATACGTACACGTAGGGTTATTTTGGCGCCACGCTAACAAGCGGCCTGGTCGGCGGCGTCGACGTCACCTCTCGCCGACGTACGCCGCCATCCCGTCCTGCTTTGGCCGGTAGCGCGCGTCCGGTCGGCGGCGACGGCCTGCCTCTTGGTCGTCCTCGGGCGTAGGCGTCCTTTTGGTTACGTGCGCGCTCGACGTTTCGTGGCTCGCGGCGGTCGATGACGCAACGCGCGTGGCGGCCAGCGTGCCCCCATCGCTTCCGAGGACCTGGCCACCGCTCTCCAGCGGACGAAGGCATGACGCCATGACGTATTATGTAACAGTGCACGACGCCGTGGCCGTGCCGTACAACTGCACCGCACCAGAGGGAGAAAACAGAAATGGAATTGCTAGGGTGTGGCGAGACTTTTCGTTGTTTTGTTTGTGCCCTTTTTGTAATGGACAAAAGGAGAGACTTTTCGTTGTGCACTGTGGTCACTGATGAGCTCGGCTCGCGACAACCAAACCATCCAATAAAAAAGAGCAGAGCACGGCGGAACCAAACAGAAAGACACACTCGCTCGCAGGCAAGGCACGCACGCACGCACTGTCGCTGGCACGCAGAAAAAAAAGGCGAGAGAGACGTGTGTGATGTCTCTCTCTGCTCTGCTCTCCGTGTGTGTGTGCCATGAGAGAGTGGGACGCGTCATGCGTGCACCAATCCCATCCTCTCATTTCCGCCCTGCACTGCACCAGCAGGAAAGGGCGAATCCCATCGCATCCCTGCCCCCACCACACCACCCTTCCCCTTTCCCCTTCCTCCGCTTCCGGATAGCGAGCGTCAAGCATCTACTACTACTACATGAACCAAAGGAAAAAAAAAAAAACCTTTGCTTGCTGCCGAAAACAGACTGCGCCGCGTTGCTTAAAATGGTCACGGGCACGCAACGCAACTTGTTTGGGGTCCTCCTCGCTGCTCCACAGCACTCCACAGCACCAGCACAAAACACACAGCCAGCCAACCAACAATACTCAGGTGACAATTGTGGGGAAGGGAAGGGGGTGGTGGGGCCCACGAGATTAGGCTTGCTTTGAAGCCATACACTGCCCACCCCCTTTTTCTTGTTGCAAAGTCATTCCCGCTAAAAAGGCCTTGTTAATCAAGCTAAGCTTCCCCATCCATCACCACCCTTTTTCTTTTTTTTTTTTCTCTTTCTATTTTATTTTTTCTACTTCGTTGTAGTGGTGGTGGTGTGCCTTTTCAGTTCTCACCCAAGGAGGGAGGGCTTGTTGGCGGAATATAGATGGATTGGCAAATAGCATCGGCCTTTGGTCTAAACCATTCACCTTGAAGACTCTTTGCAAAAAACTATTTAAATGGTTTCATGGTACCTTTTTCATCCTATATACCCTCTAGATAAGCACTCCGTTAATATGACCTTTATAGTAGTGCCTTCTTATTGTCAACCATTGGCCATCGTTCATGTTGAACCGCCAGGGTAATCCAAAGTTTAAGGTATATTTAACCTTTCTTTTTGTAGTGTACAAGTTATCTAGTTGTTCACGCGATTAAGGGTGATGCTTGCATCTATTTGTCTTATGTTTTTCCCACTTAGTCAAAACATAATCTAAATAGTTTTATATAAGATTTAATCATTCTTCAAACACTCATAATTTTGAACAAGTTTATAGAAGTATACTTTATGGTTATTCTCATGATATTTACTGGTGCTTTCCTCCCTCTGTTTACTGAATAATAAAAATTCTTGCGTTCGCCTTTAAGTAAAAAAGAAACACTTTATGTTGGACAAAATTTAAAGAAAAATAAGCATATTTGTGACTCCAATTATAAATTTATGTATCTCTTTTCTACAAATTTGTTCAAGTACTAAAAATATTGACTTAACACAAAGCACCTTTAAGTAACAAAGGGAGTCTATATTTTTAGTCGTGCTTAAGATTAATCCACTCCATGGAAAACACGTTTAATCCCTTTTTTTTCCCCTTTAAGACAGTGATCCGTCGTCATACGCGCCCCGTTACCGGATACGGACAGTAGTTTCTTTCTTTCTTTCCTTCTTTGAACAAAAGACGGACAGTAATTTCTTCCTTTCCTTGTTTGAACAAAAGACGGACACAGTATATAACACAGTAATTTTCCACAAACCCAATCATTTCTCAACCAAACAGCCGACGACATGTAAGGTGTAGCTATCTGAACGCATCGTAGACTTTTTATTTACGGCGACGACCGAGAGGGGCAAATCCGTCAGCTCCACTCGACCCCGTGCATCGCATCGCATCGCATCGCATCGCCTCCCCACCTCTTCCGGTTGACGAGCAGTCGAGCAGAGCAGAGCAGATCACCATCACCCAGAGCGAGCTACGAGCAGCCGAGCAGAACGGAGCGGCGGTGGGGCGTCCTATTTATCGAGCTCAGCAGCCACAGGAGCCGCTCGCCGGCTGCCCCCTACCTCGTGCTCGTCCCCGCGCCGTCGCTGCGCACGCCGCCTCGTCTCCGCCGTCCTCGATCGCCTCCTCGTGTCGTGCTAGGGAGCTGGGAGGGAGGGTGGAGCCAGCGGAGCGGAACCACTGCCTCCCAGAACTTGCTGCCTCCTGGAGCGAATCCTCGCCGGCGTCCTGGTGGATCCCCGCTGAGCTCAAATTAAGGTACGCTCATGCCGTCTCCATGACTGAGGACTGAGGAGCTTCTTTCTTGCTGTGCGAATTTTTCTAGCTGGTGAAGATGAGCAAGAACAAGTGGTAGATGCGTGCTTCAAAAGACACTCGCCTCCATGTTGTTCGTTTCTAACAATTTTTAGTTAATCTCTCTTCGATCTTGTGTGAACAGAGCAGGTGGCCTAATTAAAGCTAATCCTTATCCGTACTCTCTTTCTTGTTCTTGTGTGGAGCAGGATCTGAACAGGAACCGCCGGGTGGGCGAGCTGATGTACGGCTCGCCGGTGTCCAAGGACCTCAACCTCCCGGTGCAGCCGCCGATGACCTCGTCCGGGCTGCTACGCTACAGATCGGCGCCCAGCTCGGTGCTCGGCGACCTCTGCGAGGACCTGCTCCCTCCTCCGGCTTCGGCCGCCGCCGGCCCCCACGCGACGCCGACAACGTCTTCCAGGTTCCTTGCCGACCACCACCACCACCACGTCCGGGACGACAAGCCGCCGCAGCCACAACCTGCCCACTTCCCGAGTGCTGCGGCCGACATGGCCTCCCAGCAGCATCAGCATCAGCAGATGATGTTCCACTCCCAGTCCCAGTCCCAGCAGCAGCAGATGGTGGACGCTAGTAAGTCCGGCGGTGGGCTCTACCGCACCGTCAGCTCGGGCATGGAAGCCGCCGCCGCGGGAACCAACACCGGCGCCGGCGTCGGCCACGTGGGCAGCAACCTGATTCGGCAGAGCAGCTCCCCGGCTGGGTTCTTGGATCATTTCAGCATGGACAACGGTTGGCATCTCTCTCTCTCTCGCTCTCCTTAATCCGGCCTCCATTTGGCACTAGCTTGGTTGCCATTCCTCGCTTGCTTCCAGTTCCGGCCTTGGCGGCAGCAATTATTGCAGTTCGTTCTTGCTTGGGGAGTTTCTCTTCCCCGAAACATTTCTATTTCCGGAAGTAGTAACTGGGCCACCACCCTCTCTTCTTCTGTTGCTTTCTTGCTCGATTCTTCTTCATTATCCAGGGTACGGCGCGATGCTGAGGGCGAGCATGGGCATGGGCGGCGGCGCCGGCGCTGCAACGGACTCCCTCGCGGGCGGTGGTGGTAGCGGCAGGCTCAAGGGGCAGCTGAGCTTCTCGTCGCGGCAGGGGTCACTGATGTCTCAGATCTCGGAGATGGACAGCGAGGAGGTCGGAGGAGCAGCCCCGAGGCTGCCGGCGCCAGGGGCGGCTACATCCCGGGGTACCCGATGAGCTCTGCCGGGTGGGACGACTCGTCGTCGGCGCTCATGTCCGACAGCCTGTCCGGGATGAAACGCCCGCGGGACACGTCCGAGCAGCAGAACGGCGGTGGAGGGGGCTGGCGCACCAGTTCAGCCTGCCCAAGACGTCGTCGGAGATGGCGGCCATCGAGAAGTTCCTCCAGTTCCAGGACGCCGTCCCCTGCAAGATCCGCGCCAAGCGCGGGTGCGCCACGCACCCGCGCAGCATCGCCGAGCGGGTGAGCCAGCCGCACCGAATCCCAACCACCATTTCTTAAACCTTCTTGTCTTGCGGTTGAGCAAATCATCATCGGCTCATCTTTGACCGGCCATTCAGGTGAGGAGGACAAAGATCAGCGAGCGAATCAGGAAGCTGCAGGAGCTCGTGCCCAACATGGACAAGGTAGGCGATACAACAGTGTTCTTCTGTTAGCAAATTCTGCCGCCCGCCATGCGAGTCGAGTTGCGAGGACCACTCTAGGTTGAACTGACCTCTACTTGCTTCTTGTTCCCTGCTCTGCAGCAAACCAACACCTCCGACATGCTCGACTTGGCCGTCGATTACATCAAGGAACTCCAGAAGGAGGTCAAGGTATGTACAGCCAACCAACTTCGGTTTCCTCCACCTCAAAAAACACAATGATGGGATCGATGAACACGGCGGCTGGCCGGCCGGCCGGCAGAACTGTCGCCGTAGCTCGGCAGCCTTGGTATATCTAGCTAGTTGCAAGGTCAGCCAGTGACGTCCAAATCATGGAGGCTGATCGTTGCCCGGTGGCTGACGGCGAGGGTCACCTATAATTACAACCATCTGTCATTGACTTTTCAACTAGCAGCACGAGTAGTAGCATCTTATCGGAACGAAACACACGCGCCAAGTAATCTCTTGTGTTGATGCGTTGTTGCCGCAGGCGTTGAACGAGAGCCGCGCCAGCTGCACCTGCCCGGCGAGCAAGCACCAGCAGTTCTCCAGCTGAAGGAAACACCGGATGGCAGCTCCATCTCCGACACGAGAGACGAACAGGAACACCATCCTCGGTTTCGGGGGACAACGACGGCTGTGTAACCGTAGCTTCTTCTCTCCGTTCAGTAGCTGCGCATGCGTGGTCGTCTGGTCGAGCTCGTAGAGGTGGCATGGCAGCTCAACTGCTGAAGAACAGCATGTACAGTGCCGGAGGCTGGACTGGAGCAGTGGCATCATCAAGTATTCAAGCGACAAACTGGAAGGGGAATCAGACATGGGAGGAGCCGATGGAGGAGGAAGAAAAGAATTGTATAGTACCGCGCGCTTTGTTTTTGCTGTAACACTTTTGTATGCCCATGTCCATTAATTAATTGTTACATTTTACATAGGAAAACTGTACCACTACTGTGTTATATTTGTGTTTTTACCAGCACCAGTGGCCGTAGGACGATTAGTTCAGCGCAGCAGGATTCCTATTAAGACCATTATTAGCATCTAGAACAGATTACTTGTGCTACATCCCCTAAAAGTCGATATAGGTTGTCACTTTCCATCGGTTGTCAAACGCACGGAAACAGATGGAGCTCAGATAATCGAAAAACTAATTAATCTCGGTGTAGTGCAGAGATCGACCGGCGTGATGGTGACAGGGAACGGAGGTGAGGTTTCTTTCGGCGCGCCGGAGGGGTGCCTAATTTTGCTACCCAACTTTGCATCGGAAGCTCCATGTCGTCTCTCATCTTTTTCAAACCGGAGGATCGATGGATGGAGTAGTCGAGTTCCTCTCGATTTTTTGTTGCCTGCGTCGTCAATCTAGTCCTTTGGTCTTGTAGTACGTCTTGCTTGTCTCCAGGCTCCAGGCTCTAGCGGAGGCAAGCTCAAAGTCAGCTAGATGTTTCACTTGGTCAACACAAGCCATGTGCGTGCAAACAGGTCAAAAGGTCCAAGGTCACCCGATATATATATCGTCATCAGGTGCGCGGACACACAACATCTTTGTGTATAAAATGACGGTACTCTTATGAAGACATTTTCCCGCCAATGTGTGACACGTGGACATGGTAGAACTAACTACATGGGGATCGAGATGATTAGCCAGTGCAAAAAGACAAGGAAAAGGGATGAAATCATGAGAGGACGACAATCATGGCCGCCTCCTTCATCCGGCGACGACGCACGCGGAGGCGAGTTCGTTCTCGTTCCAAGGCGGGCGCGCGCATGCACCACGTACAAGAAGACGAAGAAAGTTCGTTGAACGCTGCTGCAGCCGGAGTCATCCATCGTTTGGTTTGCCGTTGCCGACGGAGTATTATTGGAGTAATTCCCGTGAACGGTCACTGTCCCCTCCCCCGAAATCAACTCCTGTCCTGTTGTGCTGTCCATGTCATGTGGAAGCGCACGCGCCGCCGTGGGTCATTTAGATTGGTGTGAACTCCGAGCATTTGGGGGCTGTTTGGGCCGGTCCAGACGCCAGACGCTTCCCGTGAGCCTTTTCAGATTTTGCGGCGGTGACGGGGCAACGTAGGGTGGGGTGGGGATACCAGAGACGAACGAGAGGGACGCGCCGTCAATTCGCGACAGCTCCCACGCACGCACTTGCAGTCGTCACGGGACGGGGACGCACGCACTTGCAGTCGTGTCCGCGTTTGAGGATAAGGCTGGCCAGCGGGCCGGAGCGCGCAGTACATATGCCCGGGCGTATGGTAAGATATTTTTTTTTTCCCACTCGGGAACCCCATTTCCATTAACGAGAACGGAAATACACAGCATTTTCAGAGTTTACAGGAAAGCAAAAGATAAATTGGCAGAGTGCCAATGACCAGACTACCAACCTGCTCACTTGGAGCACAACCAACCTAGATAACAGATTTAGTTCTGCCTTCTCGAGGCTAGCCCTTACTTACTGAGAACCTGGCGATCATCGCCCATACAGACAGTAACAGACTGCAGATTACATGCAAATTTCGTATGGTAAGATAGATCAGGCAGGTAAAAAGGACGTTTCGTTTTCAACATCAATAGCAAAAGTCGCCGGCTTGTGATCACGAAGATATCGATGTTTACCCTTTATTTTTAGCAGAAGCATATCCGGACGGACCCCCTTGAGGTATGTAACTTTGTGGGTTTGGTTGGAGGATGAGAAGAGATCTGCCTGCCTTTACGGAGTGTAGTAGTATAACTTTCTTGACGCACACGCGAGTACTACCTTACCAGCCAGGATGGATCGTGCGCGTGCCGCTGCCGCGTGGTCCCCCTGCAGCCCCTGCTCGCTCCAGAGACGGACGGAACGGAACGGGGCCTTGGAGGCCACAAACGAAGCGCTCGCGTCCGCCGTCGCCGTCATCTCCTTTTGCATTCGTGTCGCCTCCCAGGCCAGCGGCAGCGCGTGGACGTGGAGAGGCTCCGGCGGACTCCGGTAGTCCACTCCGTCGTCAACGCATGCATGCAACGAGATGCATGGTGTGAATGCAGAGCGCAGAGCACAGAGCACTACAACTTCCAGACCAGACGTCGAGGACGGACAGCCGTGTGGGTGGGTGCTCGGTCGACGGAGCAAAAGCCAACAAAAAGGCAAAGGCGAGCAAAAGCGCCGGCGCGCGCATGGAGCAGCATCAGGCCGGTACCGTGCATGTCAAATGTCCGGGACGATCGATCGACGCACCGACCGCAGCAGCAACATGCATGGGATCCGCCGGATTCGCACATCGATCCGGCCGGCGATGGGACGCGAGAGGCTATCTATCTATCGTGCCATCGGATCGGGCACAGGCACGCAACATGCATGCATAGCATGGCTCGCCCGATCGCCGGCACTACGAAGCGCACCATCATCCACATTGGGCTGCAGACTTTGCTACAGCGCACCACCCAGAGATCGACCGTCGTATGCAGGGCGGTTGATCGTTGCGCGCACTCGCTCGCTGCAGAGGCTAGTTTTTGCTCGTGATTGCAACGTGGGCTCCGAATATTTCAAAGTTTAAGGACAAAAAAAACCTTCGAATATATATTATATATAAACTATGTTTTACAACTAATATAATGGTATTTATCAAGGGAGTTGCTATATCTCTTTTATAAGAAAAATAATCAATATTTTTTACAATGTGGCAGACCCTTAGATCATCCAAGAGTGGCATCTTTCATTAAGGGTTAGCTAACACAATTTTACCATAGTAGATAAGAGACAATTAACAAATTTTTTCATCAAGGGTTAGCTAACACAATCTTTCTTCATTACACTAAGCTTAGAAGACAAGACCTGCAGCCAATTATTGACAAGATAATGCCTCCTGTCTTATGCAGCTAGGTTGACCCTTCTCAAAGCTTGTTTATCAAGCATTCCTATATATCTTCTACTATTTCCATTTCAAATTATAAGTCACTTTGACTTTCTAGTTTCATCCATTTAGTTATGTATCTAGACATATTATTGTATCTAGATACATAACTAAATGGATGAAACTAGAAAGTCAAAGTGACTTTATAATTTGGGATGGAGGGAGTATTTGTTATTAAGTTCCCCAAGATGGGCAATAGACATGATAAATTCCCATATGGGCCATTTTCTATGGAATGATAATGCTGATCTCTATAAATATCATCTAGCCAATTGCCAATTGGTGTCACGAAGAAAAAAAAGAATATGAAGATCCGGGGGTTACGGACTTGAGAAGTTTGAATCTCTCACTACTAGGAGCTTGGATCTTTAGATACCAGCTGAGCTCTAATGGCATTTGGAAGGATATCATAGACTACAAATATAAAACTAAGTGTGTATATATACAATGCTTTGGTGTGGTGTATGCTAGTATCATACTTACACGATGGGTCGATAAACTAGCATGCATAGGAGCTAGCTAGATTTTCTAAAATTCCGCTCTTAATTCAAGTACCTTGCTTATAATGTGATCTCACGTGGTACTTTGAGTTTTGATGAAAATCTAGTTACCTTTGATGCTTTCATGGTGAAAATGGCGCAACTCCGATTGGTATCACGCTTCAAAGGTCCATTTCTTTCACTTTAAGCATCATTTTGGTAACATAGCTCACCCTCAATTTCAATATTCATACATGTATGCAAAGCTACACTCCAAACTCTTGGCATGCATGTAGGGGAGCTCATGCTACCAAAACCGAACTATGATGATTGTCCAATCCTATGATTGTAAACAAAATGCTTGACAACCATGATATGTTCAAAAACATTAATCATAAAAACTTTTATGCGGGTTGTCACCAATTACCAAAAAGGGAGAGATTGAAGATCTCTAGTTTGGTTTTGGATAATTAGTGACACCTAAGGACTAATCTCTCGATGCTAAGTGTTTGACTAGATTGGAGATTGGTCATGACAAGCCCTGGAGCACGGTGATCATGGAGGATGGATCGAGGTGATCCAAAAGATGATCAAGTGTCCAACTTGGAGATGTTTGGTGATCAAATTGGCTTAAGGCAAATGTATAACCATAGGGCCTTTTGATTTTACACTCAAGACACCATAGAGGGTGTGGGTGATTATAGGATCGATAAGCCGTACTATAAAGAGTGGAAACTTATCGTACATATCGGTCCTCCAGTGCCTTTAGGTTCAAAATTCATATGCATGCATTCTAACCTAAAGAGTTAACTCCGTACTTGATGAAAACAGTTTTCAAAATGCTAACACAAGTGCTCGAGGTGTTCTTCGACGTGTTGGCAACAAGAATCAAGTGATGGAAGCTGGTTTGGAGCAAAGGCGAAGGAACGACAAAGACAACGACGGATTTTTCGCATTTCGAGGCGACCGGACCCTGCGCGACGGACGCATGACCGGACGCATGGGATCGACCGGATGGTCCGGTCGATGGATCCGTCGAGAATTCCGAGAGCATGTTTTCGGGCCGAGTCCCCGTTTGACGGTCACTAACGACACATTTTTTAACGTCAACATTCTACCAATAAGGGGTTGAAACTATACCTTACTACACACATATACATTTATAACTCACATATTTCCACTTGTAGTGTCCAAATTATTAATGTGCAGATTTATATAGGAAACAAGTGGAAAATACACCAAAAGACGCCTCCCGAAAGCGCATTCTGGAGAACATCAAGCCCAAGGGAGAAATGGACCAAACACGCGGAGCTGGGCCGAGCAAACATCGCCACACAACTTTTCAAGCCCAAACACGCCCGCCTGCCAAGGCGGCCCGAACCAAGCCCGGAGACAGTGCGCGGCGCACCACAGTGTGCTTCGCACCCATCCCGAGGCGGTTCAGGCCCGTGTTTGGCGAGGCGGTTTGTTACCTTCCAAAACTGGCGTTGCCGATGTTGGTTGGTCGGTTTAGCAAACTACGAAGGTGTTCCCAGTCGGTTTTGGCTCCTTCCATATGGGGAGGGACATTTTCCAATAAGCCCCCTCTCCTCTACCTATAAAAAGGAGGCCATCTCCCACCATTGTAACACACACCACACAATGTAGCCTCTCTCTTCTTCTTCTACTTCTTCTCCTTCTTCTTCTTTCTTCTTCTTCTTTCTTTTTCTTCTTCTTTCTTCTTCTTCTTTTTCTTCTTCTTCTTAGTTTGTACTTAGGAGGAGTTTGGCAAAGATTAATAAAGGAGAGCAAGACATTTTGGAGCTATTCGGTATGATCAATTTAGAGTTCTTCATCTTGTTCTTGTTCTCTACTTATCAATATAGTCATGTTCTTGAATTAGAGAAAAGTCCTTATGACATAATCTTGATTGATGAACTAGTATATAGTTTCTATATCATGATCTTGTCTTATGGAACATCGTGCTTAATTTATCATACATACATGTTTAGACCAAGAGCTAGATCGATATGATGAGTTCTACCTAGAGTTAGATTTGGTTGATGTTGGGTTGCGGGATTGATAGTCGTTCCTTCGGGGCGGTGCTCTGGTAGAAGGACCCCGGGGACGGGTAAGCCTTGTATACACGCCGCAGTAATAATCACTAGTGTAGACGTGGTGTCTAGACTAAGGGTTTTTCTATCTTTTGTGGCGCATCCCACGGTTGAGGGGGTAGGCGGCTGGGTTGTGACAGCCTTGTCCGTCCTTTGTAATCCCCCCCACGTTCGGGTGTGGCGCGAAGGTGCAATTGCCGGGACAATCCGCGTCTTTGGGCGTGGGCGGTGCCCGAAGTAATTCGACAGAGACCTTGGCTTTCTTGAACTAGAATCTCTAACAAGAAAAACATGTGTGTATCTCGCTATCTTGACATGACTATCTAGGATATGCCCGCTCCATGTTAGACTTATTCTTTTATTCATTCTTTTACCTTTATCCTTGAGATTGGCTTGAGTGTGTGTGTCAAGTTATCCTATTACCTATCTTATTTTATCCCTTTTATGAACATTGTTCTATTATACATTCGTGTTATCTTGACCATGTCCGAATTAGAGACTTTTACACCATGCCTTCCTTTGGGAAAATATAAATAACGATACCCTAAATACTTAGGGTGAAATGCTACAATGATAGATCCGTAAACTGCGGATGAATATCTTGTTTGCCAAGATCTATCACCGTTGATAATCCCGTTCGGATCACCCGACACGGTGGTTTCACTTGGGAATGTCAACGGCGCGCATTTACGGGCGCCGTTATTAGAGATGGGTTCTAAACACGTTTCTAGTGATTGCGCTTAAGAAATGCAACAGATCCCCCGAGTGTGACCGGATGCATGGACCGGAACCATCGACCGGACGCATGAAGCCGTGGACCGACTCACTCGGCGGCGTGTCGAGGCAGGCTTGTCGGTTGTGACCCGGACTCATCGATCGGACTCATGGGACGAGTCCGCCGGCCCCTTGAAACTATGTTTTGCCCCTCAACGGTTGGATTTCGTGATTGGGGCTATATACACATGCTTGGCTGCCTTGTGCTCTCTCTCTTGGTCATTTGAATCACTCCTAACATCTTAGAGCCGAGCAGCAACTCCTTCCCTCTCTCATTCCTGATTGTGAGCTTCATTCATGAGAGAAGTGGACATCCAAGTGCATGTGCATCGAGTTCTTACATCTAGATGCACTTGGGGATCGTTATGAGCCGGTCGGTTTCTTGTTTCTCTTGGAGACACCGCTCCTAGCTAGCTTGGTGAATTGGTGGAGGCGTTGGCAAGAGAAGGTGATTGTTCTTGGCCACCTCTGGTTGATTTGTGTAGAGGATCACACATTCCTCGTCGGGAAGATGAAGTTGCAAGTAATACATTGCTCGTGTCTTGGGTACCTCACTTGTGAGTGGTGGCTTGGGGCTAGAAAGTGCACCGCCTAGCTCAAGCAACATCCTTGTGTTGGTCGGCACAACCAGAGACTAGCTTGTCGTTGTACAAGTGAACTCCGGGTCAACACATCAACGTGTCATTTGTCTTGGTGATTGGCTCATCATCGTATTGTGTTTGATTGTTCATCCTAGACATTGGTGATTGGTTCATCTCCTCTACACGTTGGTATATCAAGCTCTATCTCTTGCATTTACCTTCCTAGCATATATTGTGTAGAGAGCTAGCTTTGCTTGTTTAGTTGTTCTTGCTAGCCTAAGGATCATACTTAAGATTGTTCACTAGTTAGAGTAGTAACATAGCTTTTGAGTGACATAGAGATCATAGTTGTATTTAAACTTGTCACTAGAAGGCTTGCAAGACCACTAGAGCTAGTGCAAACCGCGTTTACGCCATTTGATATACTAATCGGTTTGTCAAGTTGAGTTTGTAGAAAAATTTTATAGCCTATTCACCCCCCCCCCCCTCTCGCCATCTAGGACCTTACAGATGGCAGGTTGAATTTTGTATGAACTTTTAATGGCGTATCTCCCAAGTGGAATCGTTATCCAACGCCCAAAGCATGTGGCTATTTTGTGCATGCTTTTCCTTCTTCTTTTTTTTTTCCTTGGTAATTGCCTAGACATCTAACTAACACCCTTATTTTCGTGCAACCCGACCACCTCCGCCCAAGACACAAAACATCGTACCCAAAGACAAGAATACGCCCAAGCCATCGGATCACCGGCTGAACATCCTCGCCCTCCACGTTGCAAGGTCTCGAACCCTCCCCACACTTCCGTCTCCACCGCGACTCCTTCCCACAGAAAAAACGACGGAAACAACGGAGCCCCCACCCCAATCTTCGCGCGCGCGCCGGCTACCGCCTCCGCGTCGCCCACCGCCACCGCCAACTCCGTCCAACGCTGCACACAGCCATCCCAGGAACATCCTACAAGTGGCCCGCCTTCAAATCCGAGGCCGCCGATGAAGATCTCTAGTTTGGTTTTGGCTAATTAGTGACTCCTAAGGACTAATCTCTCGATGCTAAGTGTTTGACTAGATTGGAGATTGGTCATGCCGGAGTTGGTGTGTTGTGATCATGGAGGATGGATCGAGGTGATCCAAAAGATGATCAAGCATGCAACTCGGTGGACTTTCGGAGATCATTTGTCCCCAAGGCAAAGGTATAACCATAGGGCTTTTGATTTCACACTCAAGACACCATAGAGGGTGTGAGTGGTTATAGGATCGATAAGCCGTACTATAAAGAGGGAAACTTATCGTACATATCGGTCCTCATGCCTCTAGGTTCAAAATTCATTTGCATGCATTCTAACCTAGAGAGCTAACTTCGCACTTGGTGGAAAATGTTTTGAAAATGCCAACACACGGTGGTCGGGGTGCTCTTCGGCGTGTTGGTAACATAAGACAATCGATGGAAGTTGGAACAAAATCGAAACGACGCAAATCGACAACCTCGGCGCAAAGTGACTGCGCGCCCGACGCGGCCGGCGTGGCGGCGCTGGCGGCGCGTCCGATGGTGTTGTGGGGCTGGACGGCGCGCCGACGGCGTCGGGCGCCCACGACGGCGGGCTCGAGGAGTCCCGGCATCCGGCGCGCACCGGGCGGGGTTACGGCGAGGTTCGGTTGAACGGCGCCGACGCAGCGCTGGCGGCGTCGGCGCGCGCCGGACGCGGTCCGATAAGCATGTCACGGGGGTCGCCCCAGACGCGGCGCCGACGCAGCGTACGGCGCTTTGCGCTGCGGCGCGTCCGGCGGCGTTGTGCCGCGAGGTGCCGGTGCGGTTGGCCACGGCGCTGGCGCGCGTCGTGTATTTTTCAGCGGGTTCGAGCATAACGGCTCTATTTCAAATGGGGGCCTATATATATGTGTTTGGCCGGCCATGGGAAGGCCTCTTCGTCATTCTTACACATTCTAACACCCTTTGAGCTGAGAAAACAACCTCCTCCTCACTCCCTTTGGTTGTGAGCTTCATTCTAGTGAGTTGAGGTGATCCAAGTGCTCTTTGCTTTGATCTTTGCATCTAGAGGCACTTGTGGATCGTTGTGAGCCGGTTGGTTTCTTGTTTCTCTTGGAGACACCGCTCCTAGCCGGCTTGGTGGATTGGTGGAGTTGTTGGCAAGAAGAGGTGATTGTTTCTTGGCCACCTCGGTTGATTTGTGAGAGGATTACGCACTCCTCGTCGGGAAGACAAAGTGCAAGGAATACATTGCTCGTGTCTTGGGTACCACACTTGTTGAGTGGTGTGTTGAGGCTAGCAAGGGCACCGCCTAGCTCAAACACCATCCTTGTGTTGGTCGGCACAACCGGAGAGTAACTTGTCGGTGTACAAGCGAACTCCGGGTGAACAAATCGACTTGTTCATTGTCTCGGTGTGTGGATCATCACCTTCGTGTGATTGATAGCTTTTCTTCTTCCCGGTGATTGGTTGACATCCTCTACACGTCGGTATAACAAGCTTCTCTCTCTTGCATTACTTTGCTAGTTTACTTTGAGTAGAGAGTTAGCACTTACTTGTGTAGGTTGTTCTTGCTAGCATAATGATCATATTAGGATTGCTCACTAGTTAGAGTAGTGACATAGCCTTTGTTTGACATAGAGATCATAGAATATATTTAGAATTGTCACTAGAGGCTTGCAAGACAATAGAGCTAGTGCAAACCGCTTTACGCCGTGTTTTATACTAATCGGTTTGTTTAGTTGAGCTTGTAGAAAATTTTTATAGGCTATTCACCCCCCTCTAGCCATCTAGGACCTTACATGTAGCCGCCGCCGCTCCCTTCGATCCGTCGGCCGCCGTCACGCCACCACCGCCGCGCCACTCCCCCGCCGCCGCCACCACCGCGCCGGTCCCGTCGCGCGAGACGCCGCCGCCGTCCGCTTACACCGGAAACTGCACTTTGTCGCAGTGGAAATTCCCCATCAGGTACACAAAACGGTGCCCCCTTCTTAGGGCGGTACATTGCTACACGTAAAAGCGGTCTCATAGGTCGTCTCATGCATCGCCACATAGGATTTTTGATGATGTAGAGGAAAGAGAGAGGTGAGAGAGAATGAGGTAGTTGCTTCGCGAAACAACGACCTCATGAGCTAGAATTTAGGACTGTGAGACAACTATTATACCATTATATGAGTTGTTGTCGTCATGCACCTCACAATCCTATTTTTACTCTCTCCATAAATTAAGGAAATGCGCATTGCTACGAGACAACTTAAAAGACAACCATTGTACACGTAGTCTATTAAGTCGCCTTAAATTACGTGGCACTATATGAGACTAGTTATGAGACAACACCAATGTACTTGCCCTTAGATTAGAATAAGCAGTCCCTTCCTGGATTAGATAAAACAACAGGCCACACACATTATTCAATGGTCAGGATTGCTCCCTGCACATTTTTATTAAGATTGCTCGCGCTACATATGATTCCATATCAAATGTTACTGTCGTCCAGAAAATAAAATGAATTCTTAAAGAAAACAAAAAAAAGTCAATTTTGCCAAAATGAATTCTTAAAGAAAACAAAAAAAAGGTCAATTTTGCCCCATCCCCTTCTGTACAAACTAACATCTGCAAACACTCATTCACAAAATTGTTTCTTTCATTGTCTGTCAGGACACAAAGACAAATCTAAAAGGATGCCATGGACAGAAGAGGCAGTTGTCAACTCCTAGATCAACACAATCGCAATCAGCGTAATTTTTCTTGCCATATAAAGTCTCACGTGAACAGCCACTCTAAATTTTCTGTCCACCTACATTTCTTTCATGATCAGACATTCTAATGCATGTATGACTTCTGAAAACCTTTTAAAACATGTTTCTGCAGTTTCGCAAACCGTCTTTCCTAAACGACGTTGGAGATATCCGCTTAATGCTATTTCCGAAAATAATGGAACTGGCACATCTCAATCTCCACAAGATAGGGAGCCTCAGCTTCAAACTATGCACAATCATGAACCATTGCTTACCTCTTCAGTGGCGAATCAGTCTACATTTACTGCTGCCTGCGGTTTCGCGAGCCCGCGCCGACTACGCTCCGCGACAACCTTGCCTGCTCGCCAGACCACGTCCTTCCACAGGAGAAGAACTTCAGCCCAGTACAAGGACGATCGACAAATCTCCGAGCATCTCAAGTTCTGAACAAGTATGCCCCTTCTCACGGCTGTAACCTAAACCATCTAGAGTTGCGGTTTGAGCATCTGGCCGGTAAGCTGCGTGGAGCCATCTCTTATTTTAAATTTTTAACACTACAGTTGTTTCATACATAATTCTTTACAAGATAATTATGAAATATGCTGGTTGATTATGATACTATTGCATCCCATGCTAACGAGCTACTCTGCCACTTGCGTTGTTACACGCCTCCAGTTCAAACAGACTTCATATTTGTAAATTCATAGTTACATCGCTGATTGATTCATTGTTCAAATAATTTGTGGCACTGGCGTGACTGTATTCTCAAAAATGATCTCCTCGCAAAAGAAATAAAAAAATGATCAGCATTGGTGTATCTTTAGGCAACATTCTCATTTAGTTATATGAATTACAGATAGTTAATCTTTTCAACCTGTTATCTTTAATTTGAAATGTTATTGGTATGAAATCAATGATCAATGATGCCTCTGCTCCATTGCTTAATTAGAATCACTAAATTTTGGATACCTCAAAGTGACTCTCAGAATATTGCCTCCCTGACCAAGTATAGTACGCCCGATGCAACTATTAATTATTTTTTAAAAAAAACAGTTTACTATTTCGCTGACCAAATATAGCATACCTTATACATAAATTCAAATCAAATAACTACTATTGGACATGATGTTGTCACCCATAAAGATGTGCATCGGGCGGCCCGGCACGGACGGCCCGGGCGGCCCGGCCCGGTTGGGAACGGCCCGGTCGGGCACGGGGCCCGACAGGCCCACGGGCCTCCGGGCGTGCCAAAGCCGTGTCCGCGTGCCTTGGGGTCGGCCCAGCACGGACACACGGCCTACTTTTCGTGCGGGCCGCCCAAATAGCACGCGGCCCATGGGGACATCGCCGCCCGTGCACGCCGGGCAAAGAAATGCGCCGCTCGTCGCCGCCAAGCAAGAATGCGCCGCTTCCGCGCCGCCAGGGCTTCCTCGATGCGCCACGCCAAGCGACGCCAGCAGCGTCGGGCCTCCGCTCCCGCCGTCGCCGGCAGAGACAGAGGCCGCCGCCGCTCCATTCCCGCCGCCGTTGGGGGCACACGGTGGGGCGATCGTGAGGCCGCCCGCGCGAGGTCGGGAGGAGGGCGACGCCACCGCGCGAGCTCGGGAGGAGGTCGCCGTGGCTCGACGCGAGGGAAGGTGGCCGGCCGCCGGCCGCCGTCCGCGGGAGGGGCCGGTGGAGGAGACCGCCTCTCGCTCCGCCGCCGGGCGCTCCGTCGCGGGCCGGACCTTCGTGGTGCGCCTTCCGTGGGAAGGGGATTGATTTGTGGGTAATTTAGGAAAAGGAGAAGTAGAGTTATAGTTTTGTGGGCTCTTAAGAGGCCGGACCGTAGTAGGTAGTGTACACCGTACGGTTGTGTAGTGGTCACCGGGTCGTTAACGGGCCGGCCTTAGAAAATCGGGCGCGGCGCCGGCCCGCGTGCCTTGGGTCGGCCAGCACGGCCCACACCGGCAACCGGGCTGGCCCGAGCCCGCTGTCGCCGCGCCGGGCCGGGCCGTGCCGGGCCAAAAACGTGCTTCGTGCGGCCGCCGTGCCCCGTGCTTTCGCACAGTGTTTAGTCACCCACATATTTTCTTATGAACCATAGCATTACTCCCTCCGTCCATCTATCGAGGGATATTAGCAAAAATAAAAATTCCAAGAATTGGAGGGATATTAGGTGGTCCTCTCATTTTGCAAATAAATATGATGTCTCGTACCACGCGGTTGTGCATATGCCCAATCTAATGTTGTGCATGCACTTTGAGAAATGAAACATAGACCGTGCAACGAGGTAATTAATTAAAAATCTGCATAGCTTTAGTACTCCTTGGTCATTGTGCTTGGGAGGCTAATATCCCTCCGATAGATGGACGGAGGGAGTACTTTACAGTGGTCAGTATGTGACCCCCAAAATAAAGCACGTTACCTTATCAGAGCTTTAATATTAAGGATTTTCCATCTTCATTCCTGCTGCTTTAAAAAAAATGTACTAGCAGTCTCAATATATAAATATGAGTTTGCAAAATGTTCAACAAAAATTCTCCAACAAATGTTGTTCAATCAGGATCATAGAGTGGGTTCAGGAACAATTGGAAATCCCAAATGGGAAAGCCAGAGAAAGCTTACAAGGAGTTGTCCTTGATATGTCAAGTAAGTGACCCCCAGAATCTCCGATATTTATAAAATGAAATGTTTGACATTTTTAACTAATTTAATGTAGTTTTGACTATGAAGTCCATGTTCAGCGCTAATCTCATACAATTTTTTAGGTGTGATAAACATCGATACTTCAGGTCTCATCGCACTGGAAGAAATACACAAGGAATTGGTTTCGTTTGGCATACAGGTGAAATATTGAATTGATCAGGTTACCTTTGGGTTTGGGTAAAAAAATAGACATATCATGCAAGGTTTCCCGATTATGATGCTGAAACAACTACCTGCAGATGGCTATAGCCATTCCAGGATGGAAAGGCACTTTAGAAGATGAAATTGTCGCCATTTCGTCTGTCTCTCCGGTGCAATTTGTTTCATGCTTCATGGTTAGCTTGCTGTCCGTGCTTCGGAGTAGTTGCCACTATCATGTTGCAAAAACATTTATTATTGCCACTATCTGTTGTAATAACATTTGCAGTTGCAAACAACCACTTTCAATTTCAATTCTCCATTTGTAGCATTCAATCAATAATTCCCATACTGCACAGTTAAACCAAACACTATAACCTTGAATCTAGAACGTTTACATCAGAATATTCAGGATAGGAGTTCTTGGGAGATACCAATAAGGTTAAATAAGTCTTTTTACATGAATCAATATCACCTTCATGATTAGATACATACCAACCATGATCCATCTAACATGCTCAATCATATAAATTGTTGTATTTCTGGTTTCTTGCCCCGTGCGAAGCACGGGGTTTCCGCTAGTATAATATAAGACTAGGCTGAAATACTATTGGGCTTATTAGGCCTAAATAAAAAAAAATAAAAAGGCAGCTAATAATTGGGCTAAAATGGAAAACATGAGCTTCCATTATACCAGCCTCTAATGCAGTTAAAACGGTCTGAACCTTTTACCTAACCAAAACTACAGTAAAAAATGCAGCGCTGGTAGCCTGGTAAAGTACACGCACATATACTATCAATACATCACTCAACTCACATATTTCTCGTCACTTACCCAACACAAGATTTTACGCTTTAAGGCTGCGGCACTCGATACTCCACTCACATTCTCGGCTCCGGCAGACTGGTGGCTCTTGTTCAGTAATATATTGGTGCCTTCCAATGCTTTTTGTCATTGTCTGGATCTGGGAATCAAAATTCAGTGTTCATTTTCAGAAATTTCAGTTAGTGCACAATGCACTTATCAAGTTATTAAGTATGAGTGTTTTATTTTGGCTAGCGTGAGTAAATATTAATCCATGTGATTAGTTAGCCACAAAATGGTATACAGAATTATATTTGTACTTGATCATGGATATATAGAAGCATAAATTGCTTGCAGACGGCCAAATAGACTGACTCATTGTACGACCTGTCTTTTTAGTATTTGTTTGCCAAATTCAAGAGTGTTACAGATGACCCCTTGTGCGTGGGTTGAACATGCCCTAAGGGGTGCCCTTCCTACGAACATTGTTCACTAAATTTCTAAACCTTTATCAAGCGAGAGCAACTACAAGGAAGAAATCCCTAAAGGAAAAACCGCAAATGGAGAGGCGGCTTGAGATGGAGGGCTACCCTCTCTCTATATAGTCTCGGTCCAAATGACCAAACTACCCCTACTAATACATGGGCTGACACCGAATAGCCAGGGGCATATTGGTCCGACCCTAGGATATTATGATCTGACGGCTACCGTGCCTTCTCACCGGTAGCTTCGCTTCAATATGAACTCCCCGATGTCGCCACGCGCCGTCTTTCCTCCATTGGAACGTCCCGCGTGGTTTTGAGGCCCAAACCGCTGAAATTGGTCCCCCGATGGGCTTGAGGTCCAATCCACCAAACCGCTTCAACATGTGTCACCACCATGTTCTACCGTCTCGACCACTAAGGTGTTGTTTGGTTTTTTAGTCCTAGGGCTTTTTTTAATTAGGACTAAAATCTTTTTAGTCCCTACATGTTTGGTTGCAAAGTGACTAAAGAGGGACTAAAAGTTATCAATGAGATGCTAAAAAGACCAATTTAGTCCTAAAAAGATCCTCCAACAGGGTCTTCTCTATTTTAGTCTCAAATGCTAGTTTTAGCCCAAAAAGTCGCTCATGTTTGGTTCCTCAGGGACTAAAAGACACTTTTTAACCCCAGGGACTAAAAAGTCCCTAAACCAAAAAGGTTCTAAGTCTTCTGAGCCGCCCGCTCGAGCTGCGCGTCCACCGTCTTGACTCGATCGACAAGGTGACTCCACGCATCCTAACACCGGTCGACGTCCCAAGTGTCGCCCACCACGGTGGCCACCCGTGATCCGGTCCCTCAATCCAAGCCACACGCCCGCCCTTCACCGCTCCGGGTCCATCACCACAGCATGTCCTCTTTGCCCTTCACCGTTCCAGGCCCTTCACCGTTGGCCACTGTCTCGAACTCAACACCTGCACAACATAAGTCGAGAAAATACGTCGTCCGACACACCACGTGTGACAGGTAAAGGTAACTGAAGTAGAAAGAAAATGAAAATGGTATGAAAATATTGACTTATTGACAATGACTCATCACACAAGGTAAACATCAACTAGTTAGAAACAAACCATGTGTCGCACACGGCCAGGCAGGGCAGTTTTTGTCAACCCTGCGTGAGCTGGCTGTGTACAAATACCGATGATGCTACCTCGTCGGCCAACGCCAACGGCGCCGGCCCGTCTAGCCGGGTACGGACCGTACGGTGGTTAGTACCGGGCGGCGTCCCTTCCGTAAACGTCCGGCCGTGCGTTGAAAACAGTGGAGGAGGACATATATTTCCGTTTTCAGACGATCGAGCAACGAGGCGGGGTCGTCGTTTTCATCATCAACGCATGGTGCAGAGTGCATCTGCATGCGCAGAGAAACTAGTGGTGCTCGATCTGCTCTCTGTCTAAAGAAAAACGCACCACCGTCGGCCACAGTGCGATCGACATTGCCGCAACTTTTGCTTTGCTCCTATGCTCTGATCCGCATCTTGTTGTGTGCAGGGCGGCAGCCGGGCCACCACCCACCGTCGCCGGGGACAAAGTCCAACAGTGATAGTGGGAGGAGGCACCGATTTGGCTATGATGCACAACAAGAACAAACGGCGGCATGTGACGAGGTGACTGATGATACACGGAGGTGAAATCTGAATCTGAATGAAAAGTGAAAAGCGCACGCATCCATCCATATCCATGCCGAGGTAGTAGTGGAGTCGGCAATGAGTTCGCCTTTTGGTTCGTCGTCCACTCCACTCCAGTCCACTCCGTGTCGCTGGGCAAGCATCATCGCTTTTCACTTTCTCTCACCCTGAAGCTTGGAGTACGTAGTGGCTCACGGTCACAAGACAGGCAGAGCCACAGAGCAAGGGGCAGTAGCGTCTCTGAGCACGGCAAGAGCGGGGTGCCTGCCGACAGGCACTGATGCCCGCGACGCACCTGGCCGGCCGTGTGCCTGCGTCGTGTCGTGGCATCTGACTCTCAGACGAGCCGTTCCGTTCCGTTCTGTTCTGGGGAGGCAACCAACTCGGCTGAAATATTTTACGTCCTATGGGCCACCCGAAGGCCGCCAGGACCTTTTGGCAGTCCAAGGCCGACATGGCTGGCCTGGTCGTGGGCTCGCGGCCAGTCCGAAGGTAGCCGTGGACAGGGCAGGCCACCGGGCGAAGCGAAAGAGCTGCTGCTGGGCTTCGTGAAAGACTCACCGTATGGGCTGCGCGACCATGGGCCTAAGCGTCTTTCTCTACTGGGACGCTGGCCTCCGCAGGCCGAGCAGTATTGGACGCCAGATTTGGGTCTTATAAAAATAAAATAAAATTGGATTTTGTTTTTGTATTTCAAGATTTTTCTTCCTCTGAAGTTAAGTGAAATTACACCGTTCTAAATGTGCCTTACGTGTAGGTCACCATTGCACTCCAAATCCCCAGATGTTTCCTCATCTGAAGAGGAAAACCGTTGCTTCCATGGCTCCCTTGCGCTCTAGCTATGCTCAGTCTACTTTGGAGCTGAATTTGTAACTCGATAAATTTTCAGCGGAGAACCGAGATTTGAGGCTGAGCCCTTCGGTTTTGCTTTTAACCTGAAGTGTCAGTTAGTCTCTGCTATCGTTCTGCTTGTTCCACGTACAGACCAAATGTCTTGATCTCAATTACTCGCTGTTCACATTAGGACTGCTTCTGGTCATCTCAAAAGAGGAGCATCACCGTACAGAAACTCTTCTCATGTCTTGGTGTTTAGATTTTACAAGATGAAAACACTGTTGCGTGTTTCCACCCATTTTGGTTAAATTTGAAATAACAGACAGGTCTGCACATCTTTGAATTGGTTGATACAGGGTAATAGTGTCCCTTTATCTAAACATGCCAAATGATGGAGGAATCTGTAAAGCAAAAATCCCCCCCCCTTTTCCCCTTCTCTTCCAAATGATGTTAGAACATGGTTCTCTAACAGAGCAAGTGTGTTACAGATATACTGACAGGCACGTCAACGGTCAAAATGATATTCAGGCATCCCAGAATAGCAGTACTTTGCAACCTAGCATAACAGATACTACTGCATCACACTAACAATCAGTCAAAAGAACACTAGAAGCACCTCCAATCAGCAATAGATACATATATGCCCTGGATCTAGCTGCTATACCTGCAGAGCACCCTGCATTTTAGCAACCTGTCCTGGACATAGAACCCAGGCATCACCATGAGTTTCACTTGCGACGACGGCAACGGATGGTTCTGCGACCGCTGCTTGTCAAACAGCACGTCCTCCATGTAGGTCTGATCGAACGCCCTGTTCTCCTCGACCCGCAGGATCGTCAGTGGCGGGCTGAAGGAGAACGCCAGAAGGTGGAGCAGCCAGATGCACTTGGACGCCACGAAGAAGCACTGCAGCAGCTGCTCGGCCCATGGCCACGACCAGTTCAGGGTGGACACGATGCAGCTCATCTTCTGGTCGCAGAAGCGGCTGAAGTCCTCGCAGTGGTACTTGGTGCCCTTCTTCAGGACCTCGTTCCAGCTCAGGTTGCGCAGTGCGACAAACGAGGCAAAGTTCTCCTGCCGGTCCTGCTTAGGGTCGAGGCACTTGGGCGAACCGTTCTTCTGGAACGTGCAGTTCTCAAAGTCTTGGTACATCGCTTGGTTCATCAGAGCTTCAAGGTGATACAACACTAGTTTGGGGTGCTTGTCACTGAGCGCGATTTGATATGGCTGTAGGAGTAAATTTAGCTTATCTGATAGTCCATTGTCGGCGTCTTCAACTTGCTGTATCAATACCTTGCAGAACTGTTTTATGGAAAGACGAGCCTCGGATACTATCTGCAAAAACCCTTCCACCATAACTTCATGACTGACAGGCAAGGAATTGTCTCTGCTCCCGCTAACTGATCTACTCGATCTCTTTGAGTGAGACTGCATGTTCTTTGTGCTCGTTGCTTGCTTTAGAGCCTTCTTCAATTCTGAACAGTATGCTTCCAGGCTCACAAGCTTGGTAGTCAGTTCTCCTAGTGACAGTTTCATATCTGATACTTCTTGCAGGGCAGCGTCCCTGTGCTCATTGGCCTCGACAACCTCTTTCTTCAGGGAATCCAGTGAGAACACACCCCAGTCCTTCAGAAGCTGTGACATGTTCTCACATTCGATGGTGTTTGGTGACATGTCTGATTTCGGTTTCCTCTTTGACTTTGGTAAGAGCCAGGAAAGAATATGTGGCCCTTTGTGCCTAGTCCGGGAGAAGGCAACAGGTTGGTAGTTTGACAGCGGGGCGGTGCTATTGAGGTTCTTCAAGGACCTGGCATCAGCTTCAGTGTCCCGACTGATAGTTGCAGGCTTGCAGGTATTGCACGTCGTAACGGCCTTAAATTCAGTTAATTCTGTCATCCTGCTGGCTGACCTAATCAAACTGTCAGCAGAGAGGGCGGGTTGAAGGAGTGACGGATGGTTTCTGCATGCCTTTCTGTTCCGCAGGTGCTCATTTGATGAAGAGAAATGGAGCTCGCTGTTTGATGAAGAGAAGGTGTTGTGATTCTCAAAATCCGAGAACGCCACCTCGTCTTCTAGGCCATCATGGTCCAAACCCATGCCACTCCAGTTCTCGGACAGACTCCTGTTATCTTGGCGAATGTTGTTCATTCCACCCAAGGGCTCTTCATCATAAGTCTGGGAATTCATCAAAGCAATCAGCAAGGTTTATGTTACAGTTACAGTACGAATGGAATCGAAAGTACAGCAGCATGAAGCAAAACAAGCACTATCCATGGAAAAAATGTTGTACCAGCAGGCACCACATTAACACAACCATTTAATGTTTCATAATTTCAGTGGACACATGATACTACTGATCAATTGATGCTTCATGTTTGCAAGTGTCAGTCAATACTCTACTTGTATGCTGGCATCCCCACCCAGTTCTGGGCCCTTGTGGCCATACTCTGATGCAGTACACTTTGTTAAAAGCAGGTTAAAGTAAAAAATCAAATGATTACACACATCGGTTTCCAGGAGACCCTGAATTTTTATATATTTCAAGTAATGATGTTCCACTATGTAGCAAAACAACCTTTACAGACATCCTGACAGCTTAAACAAAGTTCAGACTAATGCTGAGGAAATGGCTTATTACATTCCGGCAACGCGCGTTGAGTAGGATGCTCTTAGACGCTGACAGAAAACAATTTAGGTAGCAAAATCATTCCTCCGCAAACAACAAGTATAAAAAAACGACAAGAGATTTATCTTCACAAATCCC
Organism: Hyparrhenia diplandra; assembly: GCA_015847255.1. Taxonomy (NCBI): domain Eukaryota; kingdom Viridiplantae; phylum Streptophyta; class Magnoliopsida; order Poales; family Poaceae; genus Hyparrhenia; species Hyparrhenia diplandra. The sequence goes on from JADLZK010011090.1 coordinate 174,121, forward strand.
TGATTTTTTTCTATCTAGTTGGGAGATGCAGATCCACCAGGTTGATCGACCTACAGCTTTGCTTCAGTATAATGAAATACAATCAAGTGCCGCTTATATTTTCTTGCTTGACTCAAACCAAACACCATCCATTGAACTGGAATCTACGCCTAGAAATCCATTCTAAACCCCTGAAAACAACATTGTCGCAGCAAGAAGAACAATCGACTCCAGCACTGACTTAGCATCAAACATCCACGGAATTTACGAAAACATTAGCAAGGAAAGGCAGCACACGCGAATCCAGCAGCAAAGGAGGCACCTTTCAGACAAACACTTGCCTCCTCCTGGTACCAAGAAACATGCAAACAAATAAACGTGGCTGCAAGAAGTTTCAGAGGCTCTCTAATCCGCTTACCGGGGCAAACACGGGGTAGTCCTCGACGGCGGCGGGCAGGAGGCCCGGCCTGGTGAGCGCCGGCGACGCAACCGGCGGCAGGCGGATGACGGCGGGGCTCCGGCTGGCGCTGGCGTAGGTCCCGGCATTGGAGGCGCCTCCGCCCTGGAGGAGAGCGGCGTGGAGCGCGCGCAGCTCGGCGGCCTTGGCGACGGCGGCCTGGATGTCCAGGCGCGAGGTCGGGAGCGCTGGCGGGAGGTAGGCGGCGGTAGAGGAGGAGGAGGCGGTGGCGTCCGCGGCCATGGCGCCGGCGCGGGTCAAAGGCCGCGCCTTTGGCTGGTGGTTTTGGGCTGCGCTGCAGTTACTGCGGCTGGCCGGTGGCGGGGAGTGGAGGAGGAGGCCGGTGGGCTCTCGTCATTGGGGTTGGGGGACTGGAAATTAATGTAGTGGAGGAGACTGTGGATGGCTGAGAGGGAAGAAAGGAATAATGGCTTGTTCCTCCTGGTTGGTTGCCTGTTTTGTTTTAATCCCTTTGTTTTATTTTATTATTACATGCAGAGACTATCAGGAAATCTCAAATTCTCCCACCGGCTACAGTTTGTGAAGGGTTGTGTTGTGTATAGTAACAATGCTTTTATCTGCTTTGTTTTATACGTGTGCAGTGACGGAACCGGAAATTATTTATAAAGGGGCCGAGCAAATCCAACTTGAGTTGTGTTTAAATCACCCGAATTTAACTTGAAATTCTAAAAATTTCCGTCACATCAAATTATTTAATGTACCAAAAGACACGTGCATGAAGTACTGAAATGTGAGTAAACAAAATAACTAATTGCACAGTTTAGATGTACATTGCAAGACAAATCTTTTGAGCCTAAGCTAAATTTTAGCCCATGGTACAATAATATTACCACAAACAAACGAAAAGTGATACTGGGATTCGATGCGGTGCCAATTTTGAGGGTCTAAACACACCCTTGTAAAAAAAAATAAGCACAACGAGTTAAGTTAGATTCTTTATACTGATTATTATTAATTCATCGACTTGACATTAGTACCCGTAATTTTATCTATGTTTCAGTCTTTCTAATATGCTTCGTAATATTATCTAATAGTGTTTTTGTATGATTTAATTATGTAGAAGATATTAAAAGGTATATGTGGTAAATTTCGTTATATTCTCCCTCATAATATAAATAAAAATCATGGACTTATACTAACAAAAAAAAATGCTTGGAAATGTTAGGGGGCATGGCCCTGCGAGCCCCCCCCTAGCTCCGCCTGCGGACGAGATGCCGATGTCGCCGCAAGGTCCCACTCCAAGGTGGTGGCGGATGAGCTGCCGCAGCCGCCGCAAGGTCCCCATCCGGGGTGGTGATCCTCACGGAGGCAGGCGCCGCTGCTCGCTCTCCACCGGAGCGATCATTGCGTGTCTTCGACGCTAGCTGGGAGGCGCGAGCCTCCTCCCGTACCGCCTGGCATGGCGATTATTATTAATTCATCGACTTGACATGAGTACCCATAATTTTTCTATGTTTGATCTTTCTAATATGCTTTCGTAATATTATCTAATAGTGTTTTGTATGATTTAATTATCTAGAAGATATTAAAAGGTATATATGTGACAAGAATTTCGTTATATTCTCCCCCTTAATATAAATAAAAATCATGGAGTTATACTAACAAAAAGATTTCTTAGAAATGTTGGGGGTGTGGGGGGTGGGGGGTTCCGATTACTAATGATATGATGAAAGGGACCAGCAGCGGATTTGAGCTTTAGGAGATGTGTACATAGCCTTGTAGGGAGGAGTACGGTCTTGATGGAAGAGTGCATTTTAAGGCATGGCCATCGAAAAGTTGAGATGCAAACTTCAGTTTTAAAAATTCATACAAAAATAATAAATTTTAGGATGCATGTGCATTAAAAGACAAAATATAAAGAATTTTGTCCTTCAGTTCAACTGCGCACCTGAAATTTATCTTTTTTTGTATGAATTTTTCTAGTTTGAGTTTACTTTCCAACCTTTCCACATGAGTACATATTTGTATGCACTATTGAAGATCTCTAGTTTGGTTTTGGCTAATTTGTGACACCTAAGGACTAATCTCTCGATGCTAAGTGTTTGATTAGATTGGAGATTGGTCGTGCGGAGTTGGTGCATTGTGATCATAGATGAAGGGTCAAGGTGATCCAAAAGTTGATCAAGCATGCAACTCGGTGGAGTTTGGAGATCAAAGGTCCCAAGGCAAAGGTATAACCATAGGGCTTTTGATTTCACACCCAAGACACCATAGAGGGTGTGGGTGATTATAGGATCGATAAGCCGTACTATAAAGAGGGGAAAACTTTCGTACATATCGATCCTCACGTGCCTTTAGGTTCAAGTCTCATATGCATGCATTCTAACCTAAAGTGCTAACTCCGTCCTTGGTGAAAATGTTTTCCAAAATGCTAACACATGGTGTTGAGGTGTTCTTCGGACGTGTCGGCAACAAGAAACAAGTGACGGAAGTCGGTTTGGAGCAAAGGCGAAGGAACGACGAGTTTTCAGCGACCGGGGGCGTGGCCGGACGCACCGACGGGAAGGCGGTCGGAAGTGACCGGACGGTCCGTCAAGCGCCCGCGGCGAGAGCATGTTTGGGAGCTGCCGAGGGGTCGGCCGGACGCTGGTGACCGGATGCTTCCGGTCTTGCCAGGAAGCACCGGCCGACGCGCGACCGGACGCTCCAAGGGCAGGGTCCAGCGCTGGTTTTGGCTTGTCGGTTGTGGCCAGGACCCCACCGGCCGGACTCACCGGTGAGTCCGATCGATGCGTCCGGTCGAGGAAAGTGTGTTTTTCCACCCTTCCCACCACATTTTCGTGGTGTGGCCTATATATACCACCTTGGCTGCCACTTGCTCTCTCTCTTGGTCATTTTGAATCACTCCTAACATCTTTGAGCAAGCAAGCAAGCCTCCCTCCTCTCTCATTCTTGATTTGAGCTTCATTCTTGAGAGAAGAGTTGATCCAAGTGCATTGCATCGAGTTCTTGCATCTAGAGGCACTTTGGGGATCGTTGTGAGACGGTGGATTTCCGTTTCTCTTGGAGACACCGCTCCCTAGCCGGCTTGGTGAAGTGGTGGAGTCGTTGGCAAGAAGAGGTGATTGTTTCTTGGCCACCTCAGGTTGATTTGTGAGAGGATTACGCACTCCTCGTCGGGAAGACAAAGTGCAAGGAATACATTGCTCGTGCTTTGGGTACCACACTTGTTGAGTGGTGTGTTGAGGCTAGCAAGGGCACCGCCCAAGCTCAAACACCATCCTTGTGTTGGTCGGCACAACCGAGAGTAGTTGTCGGTGTACAAGCGAACTCCGGGTGAACAAATCGACTTGTTCATTGTCTCTACTTGTTGATCATCACCTTCGAGTGATTGATTGTCCATATTGTTCCCGGTGATTGGTTGACATCCTCTACTAGTCGGTATATCGCTCTTACTCGTATTTACCTTCCTAGTTTATTTTGAGTAGAGAGCTAGCTTTTGCTTTGTGTAGTTGTTCTTGCTAGCCTAAGGATCCTTTTAGGTGTGTTCACTAGTTAGAGTAGTGACATAGCTCTTGTGTGACTTAGAGATCATAGTTGATATTTAGAATTGTCACTAGAGGCTTGCAAGACCATTAGAGCTAGTGCAAACCGCTTTTACGCCGTGTTTTATATTAATCGGTTTGTTTAGTTGAGCTTGTAGAAAAATTTTATAGGCTATTCACCCCCCTCTAGCCATCTAGGACCTTACAACTATGCATGTGCCAAATTTTAAATTTTTTAAAACAGCCAAGATATGAGTTTTTGAGTTGGTTTCCATATTTTCACCTAAGATGTGGTTTCCACCATATATTTTCCCCGTTATTGTGCCAATGGCAAGCTATTTCTTTATGTAGAGAGGCAAATGCATGCCTATCCATAGTTTGTGCTCTTGTGGAAATACAGCGGCTGTAGCCGTTCCCTACAGTTGAGATCCAAGAAACTAGCAATGGAGGAGGTAATCAATCTAACAGAACAGCTACCGGTCATGTGGAGCAAGCTCTGCATTTCTACACTCACTTTAGAACAAATATAAGAAACTAAACTAACTTAAAAGGGTCATAGAAAATGTTACATCAGATTTTGGCATACCGTGGAATACAATGTAAAATAAGCGAGAGCACGTAAAGATGCAGACAGAGCTAGGTATAAGTGTGCTTTAGATAAGCTAGAGATGATACGACATTGACGTACTCCCTCTATCTCTAAATAAATCATTCGAAAAGAATTGTACTAATTTTGTATGACAAAATATATTGTCGCTCCTACATAGGTTAAATTAAATTTATAAATATTTTATTTAAGATAGCTCTTAGAATTAATTTGTTTAGATGCCTCTAGAATTAATTTATTTAGTGACAAGTGTATTAAGGGTCCGAGAACGGATGCAGATGGAAGAATTGTCGATCTTATCGCTGTAGCAGTTACCACTGATGCACCCTCAAACTGACCCCGAAGTCCCGATGGCCGGTAGGTGTAGCGAACGCTGCCGTCGTGTGTAGGGCGAAGCTATGATTGGGTCGCTGAAGGAGGTGTCCGGCGTCCGGTGTGCTGGGTCTGCAGTTGCAACTGTGGTTTGTTATCGACCACCGCCAGCACCGACCAACGAGCCGCTGCCGGGCTGGAGGATAGGAGAGGACGGCGTGCCCATTCCTTGCGCGGCCCCACACCACACCAGCTAACCTTTCCAGCAGCGACTGCCGACGAAGACTCCCTCCCTTCGCTTTCTTTTTTTTTTACAAGGAAAATGTATTGATGTTAGCATGTTACACCGGCCCCTTTACAAACTGGACTCCAAAGAAAAGGAAAAATTACAAAAAGTTCAAAACTCCCTGTTCATCTCCCCGAAGCCTTCGAAATTCATTAGTTTCGCCACCGAATCCGCTTTCCAATCATCGTCGGGCACGAGCCCAAACTCCACACGGTGGAGGCCGTAAAAGGAGGGCTTACTTCTAGCCGAATCGGCCGAGTACCGCCTCCCGGGCGCATTGGCCAACCCCGTACCTACGACACATCCTTCAATTCCACCGCCGGCAACCCGAGCAAAGCACAAATTTTCACCAAAGATCATCTTCCTCGAGATTAACAGGGTCAACAACATCATCACTGTGAAGATGCGCCAGCCCTCAACTCCTGGGACAGGTCTCCCCGACCTCTCCGTTGATGTCGAGTAGATCGCCATCGAAGAACGGAAGAATCTTGGAGAAATTATTCGTTGCGCCGCCGCTTCCGCATCGCCGGCGTCGCCGGGGAAAAAGCAAACCACGGAGGAGCCACGCTCCTCCAAGAAAACCTAACTCCACCTCGAACATCGACGGCAAGTAAAACCCTAAACCTAGGTGGACTCGACTAAGACTCTACGGGACGTAAGATCTGCTGAAGAGACGGACCCCCCGCTTCCTCGTCACCACCGGCACATGGGCCGGGCGAGAACGGGGCCGTAAGGCGTGGCGGCGGCGCCGGGCGGTCTCCGCGGTCGCAAGTCGAGGCCCTCTCGTGCATACTACTGGATCTTTGGCCTTGTTAATTGCAACCCCACCCCGATAAGCGTTATTTGATCTCGGCCATTCGTTGGGTTGGGGTGACGCACTCCCTCCCTTGGCTTTCAGGCATGCCCCCTACTGTACGCGACGAAAAAGGAGGATGGATCATCAGAGGGCAATGCAATGCAAAGCTGGTGTAGGCCGGGTCGGTGGCCCGCCGCCCGCTTTGAACGCAATCCATTCAAAGCGGGATGCATCATGCATGCAATGCAACGAATGAGGCTGGAACCAGACCTAATCCTAATCCTATCCGGTATCAAGCTACTTTCCTCCATCCCAAATTATAAGTCGTTTGATTTTTTTTTAGCTTCAAATTTGACCATTCGTCTTATTCAAAAAATTTGCGCAAATATAGTCAACTTTAAGTCATTCTTTAAGAACTTTTATTAATAAAGAAACACGAATTTTTGAATAAGACGGCGGTCAAACTTTTGTTGTCAAAAAAAAAGTCAAACGACTTACCATTTGAAATGGAGGGAGTACCTACTACTGTAGACAGTCAAGGTGCAAATTAATTACGTGCAAGTGGTGCGACCACCGTACCAATCATCATGTACGGAATGTGTGTAGTGTAGAGGCCGGCAGCACCTTGGCTAGGCTTTCTGCCTGGCTACTGTTTGGTCACAGCAGATGGCCAGATATGGAGTAGTCCTTTTCAGCTGAAGAAAGAATATATCCAGGAAATGTACTGTGTATAATATGAAACGAACATGTACCTTCGTTGTCGCGTACTGTACTCTACTTGTGGCGCGCGGTGCAAACTAGCTACCCAGTACGGTCGTGCGTGTACATGCATGGAGCGGGCAGGGGCAAGGCACACACGGCACGGCCGGGGTTGACGTACCAGCAGTGCAGGTGCAGGATCAGATGGTTGGCTCGCTCAGTTAGAGCAAGTACTATAGGTACAGTCAGCCGGCATAATACTTGTCCACGTCAAATAAAAACCCAGCTGGAGGAGCGAGAAACGGAGGACAGAGGCGAGCGGGCGTTTCACGAGACGCCGACGGCACTCGGGCTAAACACACTGTATTGTCCTGCACTCTCCTGCCATCCACTTCAATCCATCCACGTAGCAGCTCCGCATTAAAGAATGAAAGGGCCCCGCCACTACCACCTCTGCAGTTTGCGTGAGCTGGATACTGAGACGCCCGACGGACCGCGAAATTATAAACCTTGCTCTTAGAGGATCTACTACACCTATAAGAATATCTCTGCCTAGGGGTTTATTTTGGAGTTCTCAGCCTTCTAATGGGTTCCTATCACTGGTAACTGAAGCACCCTCAGCAGCCCCACGGCACTCATCCTAATCTACTACTCCTATTTATTAGTCCATGCAATAGTGGTGCCATGTGAGGAGCCGAGGAGTCTCATCCGGTGGTCAGACGGGCGTATAAAGAAGGCCAGCAGATGGACTGAACCCGGCCAGCTGAGCGGCCAGCCGAGAAGACACACACACATCAGTCCAAAAGGCAAAATAGCCCATGCGTTCCTTTCCCCATCCTCATGCAACGCGATTGTTTCATCTTCTTCGAGGCGGAGGTGAAAGCTCCCGTCGCGGCGATGATTTTGGGGGCGCTAGGCACCTGCTGATCTCTCCTCCGTCGATGTGGAGGCATAGGGACGACTCGAGGCGATGCTCGACGGAGGTGGCAACGTCCTTGAATCACAGCTCGATGCGGAAATCGATGATGGCATCGATCTCGCCGAAGCAGCGATCCAGAGTCGCGTTGACGTGGCCGATCTGCTTGGAGGTGTCCGTGGCGAGCTTCTGGATCTCCTTCAACAACAGCTCGGCGTCCGGATTCATGGCTGGTTTGGGTTTCCGAGTGTAGTGCTGTGTAATCGGAGGAATTCCGGGAATAGTTAGCAAAAGGATGAATAAGAACTCGGATAGCAGATACGAGGAAAGCTTAATTCGAATTGTTTTCGTAATTTTGTTTGTTGTCCGTTTCGGTAAGCTGCTTCTCTCTTTTTATACCCCTCCGTTGTGCGCCTTGCGATTAGCGCTTCAAAAAAACGATTTTCAAACAGCCGCAATTATTTATTAAAATATATAAAAATTTTATACTAAGTAATTAGTATCATTGGAAATATCTTTAAGTCTAGTTTTTTAACAAATTTATTTGGAGATATAAATGACACAACGTCGCCAGTTGAGTCGGTTTGACGGACACGCTGATATAGTTGTAAAATGAAATGGAACGGAGGGAGTACAAGTGTGCGCCTGGCGTGAGCTGCGCAGCGCAGCTGCGTAGAGAGTCCTACGGTTCACGCCCACTCTTTCCCAGCGATGACACGGCTCGGACGCCTGAGGCGTGTGCTCCTGCGACTCGGCCCCGTGCCTCCTTCGTCATGTGTTGGCGCGTCTCCTGTCTCCTCGTGGTGCCCCTGCGATGGTGTCAGGCCACTAACAGTGGCCCCCATCGGCGTGGAGGTGAAGGTCCATGGTCGCCGGTCGGCTTTAATTTAGGGGTGGATTCGTCGTCGCAGTCTTGATTCGAGGGGAGGTGATTTCGAGCAGGCTGAGGTCTGAGGAGCGAGGGTCTCCCCCGTTTCAGCGGCGGATGTCATGGACGCCGGCTCCTCGACGCCCTCGCACTGATCGTCCTCATTCAGGAATCCTGCAGCAGGATGCAGCAACTTCGAAGAGGCAGCAACTTGGAAGAGGAGGAGCCATGCTAATCGAGTCGCTTCTGCCCAAGTTCCAGACTTCCAGTACGCACGTCGTCATGCAGCAGCACTCTGAGGCTCGCGTAGAAGCTAAGCGATGGCGCTGTCCGAGGCATCCTGCAGGTACGTGAGGAGTGCCGAGGTGGTGGCTATCCACTGGCTACTCGTCCTCTGGTGACCGCGGTGACCGACCGGCAATGGTTGGAGTGCTCACCATGCTTGTCACGTCCGCAGCGTGTTCGACGAAATGCCTCCAAGGAGGTAACGTTACCAATTCGGAGCACGTTCAGGAGCTTAATTCTGTCTAAACGATATCTATAGCAGTAGCAGTAGCAGAAATGTCCTTATCTTTCCAATGATGATTTGGTTCCTTGGCAATGCCCTTAACTTTGTATCCCATTTATATTTTCGCTCATACCAAGCAACGCTTTAGGGAATTCTTCTTCTAGTTCCCTTTATTTCCCGGGAATAGTTCCAGCCTAGCTATACTTTTTATACAAAATACTAAATTAGTAGAGTAGTATTTCTACCATGGCCGATCGGTTTCAGGACAAGGCAGGTCCGCATGTGAATCCAACGGTGGGTTCTTGGATCGTCAGAACGGTGCGTGTGTTCTTCTTCTGCTTAATTAATTCGTGCAACAAAAAGGCTCTGTCTGCCTGCCTGCTGCTGCGGGCGTGACGATGATATATGATCACTATTAGGCCTCGTTTAGTTGGCTAAAGTTTCTAACTCTTTTTTTTTCTACTCTCTCCATCACATCACATTAAATACACCAAAAGATATATGTTTGGAGTATAAAATGTAGGTAAAAAAAATAACTAATTATACAGTTTAGATGTACATTACGAGACGATTCTTTTGAGCTTAGTTACGCCGTGGTAGGATAATATTTACCACAAACAAACGAAAGTCTTCTGAGAGTCTTCCATTCTTTTTTGCTAAAATTCCTAACATCTAAACGAGGCCTTAGTTTAATATACTCAGCTAATCTAATTTAAACGCCATGCAATCCAATGATACCATCCACTACCGAGTAGCACGCCGCCTGTCTGGTGCTGGTCGCATTCAGTCAGCTAGTAGAAAGGTAGCGGTCATGCATGGCATGGCGCGCGCTTGGACTGACGCGGCACCACTACTCCGACCGACCGACTGCCATGTTTGCTTGGGCGCATGCATGCACAGCGACAGCGGAGTAGCACACATGTGGTGTGGTGTGGTCCGTGCTAGCTGTGGTGTGCCTGCTCTGCTCTGGGCTTTCTTCGGTCTCTGTCTACCGCTCTCTTCGCTGGTGCAAAATCGGAGAAAAACTGTTTTGTGTGTGGTCTCGTCTCGTGGACATGCAAGCAAAAGGAGGCGCCTCTGCCGATGATGCGCTGCGTGCAACGGGCCGCGCCACGAGGTGACGCGTTGTGTTGCCGACCGTCATCATCGTTCGTCACAGGCAGTCGACAGGGAAATGCCGAGAACGAGGTGGGGAGAGGAAGGAATCTACTCGAAATCTACTCGATCTCCTCCACCCTCCCTTCCGGACCGATACGCATCTGCCCGGGGTTCGTCGTCGGTTTCGGTCGCGGGCGCGCACCGCGACGCACCAACGCACGCGCCGGGGTGGCGGCAGCCTTTTCTTTCGCAGGGACCGAAACCACGCACGCACGGGACCGCGAGCGGCGTGGGTTGTGTGGGTGGGACTTGTGATTCTGTTGTGGCCTTTGTGGGAGGGAATCAGGGGAAGTGGACGACGGACACTGGATCGGAGTTGATCGGGTGGGGCAAGGCCAGCAAAAGCACGAACGACGGCCGCGTAAAGTCGCCCGATGCGGCGCTGGCCCGGGACAGCCTGCCGCTGATGGAAGCCTACGCGCCGGCCGCTTTCCGCTGCGCTTGGACCGATCGCCATGCATGCTCATGTTGCTGTTGGTTGCTTGGCCATGGGCGCATGCATGTGGATGCTACTTGTGCTCAGTGTGCTGGCCTGTTATTATTATGGAAAGAAGGAAGGAAAGGAAGGTGCCGATGGAATTACTTGTGTCAAAACAACAACAACAAGAACAACAAAGGTGACTGCCGGTGGAGGACTCGTGGACATAAGGACCGTCGACATGCAAGCAAAGGCGCGCGTACGGGCGCCTTTCTCTGTGTTGGATGGATCATGGATCTGAGGACGGGAAGCGCCTGTGGGCTGCGGCGCGAGAGCTGACTTGCCGGGCATGTGCGTGCGTGGGAGACCCGGCTGGCTAGACGCGCCCGACCGTCATCATCGTTCATCAGGCAGGCGCGGCGCATGCAGCTACAGGTGCAGGGCATCTCCAACACACTGTCTGATACGCATGCAGGAAATGCTTGCCCACGCAAGAGCCGAGCCGAGAACAAGGCGGCCCCGTGCGGCCACGGCGAGGAATCTACTCGATCTTTACTCTCTTCTCAGATACGCTTCTGCCCGCCCGGCGCCCGGGGCTCGTCGTCGTCGTCGGTTTCGGTGCGCGCGCACCGCACCGCGACGCACGCGGCGGCAGCCTTTTTTCTCTTTCTTTCGCCGGGGCCGAAAACGCAACGCGCACGGGGACCGGGGTCTCCGCGGGTCTCCGCGAGCGAGATGGATTTGTGATTGTGATTGTGTTCTGTGTTGTGGGGGCAAACGGGCAAGCATGCAATGGGCAACGAGTCTTCGTCATGCATGGGCAGCAGCGCCTGCACACCACAGCAGTAGCACTGTAGCAGGAACCGCGGCCGCGTAAAGGCGCCCGGTGCGGTGGCCGGGCCCCGGGACGGCGACCCACCAGCGGCGACCACCCCAGCACTAGCTGCTGCTGCTCTACCTAGGGCGGGGCTGACCCCAGTGGCAGTAGAAGTAGCCTACAGCCACGGAGGAGGAGCCAAGCAGAGCAGAGCAGGCAGCTGGCCGGGCCCGGGCCCCCGTCCCTCAGTGCTTCGCGTGCTCCCTCAGTGACTCCTCAGTCCCTCGCATTTGCCGCGCACGCGGCGTCGTCTGCCGCCTGCGGTGGGCTGCCCCTCTGCCCGCGGGCTGAAAACATCTTGTTAAGACTCAGGATAACTGGGCTGGGCCCTTGGCACGCTGGGCCTCATCACACGTTTTGAGAAAGGGACAAGTTTATTTGACCTCTCTCAAACAAACAAATTTCGGTTTCCTCTGCCCTGTATTAGGCCGCCGCCGCCGCCGCCGCCGCCGCTCGGTGCTTCCCAGAGCACGGAGCGTTCGTCGTCCAATCGCGGCATGTCTTCATCGACTTCCCAGAATCGCCCACCGGCCTCGGTCGCGTGCAGCAGGAAGACGCGCCGGCGACGGAAGGTTACCGGCGCCGACGATTCATCCACATGGGCGTCTCAGCACGAGGATCTGGTGCGCCTAGTCGCATGGCGAGTGCTCGCCGGCGATTTGCGGGACTACATCCGCTTCCGCGCAGTGTGGCCCCACTGGCGGTCCAGCACTCCCCTGCCCGCGCGGCCGTGGCATCGTCGACCCGCGCTTCTACCCGCGCCGGTGGATGCTGTTTCCCGAGGGCCACGGTCTCCACCCGGGCCACGGCAAGCTCGGTGGGTACGTCCGCTTCTTCAACCTCTCGACCGGTGCCTTCGTCCGCGTCCGGCTACCGCTCTTCAGGGATCACTGCGTCCTCGACTCCGTGGACGGCATCCTCCTGCTGGAGAGGGACCAGGACACCGAGGAGTTCCCACCGCTGGAGACCCTCCTGCCTCATGTGTGGTTCCCGGGAGACAATTATCTCAGAAATATCCGTGCTGCCTGCATCAGTGTGGGTGCAGATGAAGTCGTCAAAGTAATGATGTCCCTACCCGGTATGAGTAAGTTGAGCTTTGCTACCTCTGGGGATCAGCAATGGAGGGTCTCAAGCTGGTGGCGTCACCACGTACGTTCTGCTCCATTGCCGTTCCAAGGAAAGTTGTATATGTTGCAGCGTCCTGAAGTTGGCAGTCTACCAGAGGTTTTACAGGTCGACCCACCCCAGCAGGGAGATGTGGACTTGCTGCCACCGAAGTTGATTGCCAAATGTCCAGCAAGAACACAAAGTGGTTCCTTATTTTTGTATGATCTGGTAGAATGCAACTCTGAGATTTTGGTGGTCGTCTCTTCAAGATATTATGGCGAAGATTGGCAATATTCATTTTACAGATTAGTTGATCTGAAGCTGGAAAGGTCTGTCCCGTTGACAAGCATCGATGGCAGCACCATCTTCCTTTCTATTAAGAGGAGTCTGCATGTCAGCTCTAAGGCGTTTCCTACCATTGTTGCTGACACCATTGTTGTTTATGATCATTCAAAGCATTATCTTGCTCAATACCATCTCACTAGTGGCACATTATCGGCAGCAGCAGATGGATGTACATCAGGGATTGCTAATCTCAGTCCTTGCAGCATCATTTACCATATCTTCACCTGCTGCTTTCGTGAGTACTGGTTAGTGACCTGGTTCTGTTTTTCCATTGTTCTTCCCAATAGCCATTGTTTATTTCACAGAAACATTTTATGTTGCCAAGTAAGCTCATGGTACCCTGTTCCTCTCTGCTGTAGGAACAAAGGACAGATATTCGGTTATGGGAAGTTGAAGCCCCTGAGGGTGAAGACAAAGTGGCGAGCCGGGGTAAGTCTTGCCTCCGTTGCAATAATTCTGTTGGAGTTTATGCATTCTTTGGCTTGTCCTACATTTTACTGCTGGAGAATTTTGCCACAGGACATACAAAAACATGTCACTTTTGCTGAAAGACACACCAAAATTGACCTTTACTGTGTTGGAGAAAACCTGATCTTTACTACTTGAAACTTTAAAATCCTGTGTGTTTTCTGCTACACTACACAGTTTCTTGTCCTTGGAGATTTTCCTTTTTGAACTTTTGCTGGACATACTCCTATGTAGCAGCAAATGTACACAAAGGTATAGTGTCTATTAGCAAAGATCAGTTTTTGTTTAGTTTGTTTCAACAAGTGGCACGTTTTGAATGTCCTATGGCACAGTTTCCCTCCGCCACAAACGCTCAGCGCCGTTAATTAATTTCTTTGGTGTTTGAAGATATTAAAGTGACATCATACTGTGCACAGTCCCAAATCAGTAGAATCCAATCAGTCATCTTTCCACCTAAGTGTAGAGAGCATCTATGTTCAGGGCACCCTTCTTATCTACCACTCCAAGATTGCAGCCACAATTAGTAATCATTTAAATGTATTCATTAGTTGCTATTGTCGTTTGTAGTTGCTACGTTGTCTCTATTACAATGGCACTATGAGTATTACCTTTGAGACTTTTGGCCTGTTAATGCTGAAGTTAATAGCAAAGAGAAAGCAATTGTATGTTGCTTCCAGAAGTTGTACAAGGATAGTTTTAGGATGTTCATTGCAGAGTTTGTGCACCATAAAGCAAACCAAATGATTATGCTGATTTCACATCTAGACTGGTCTTTGTATTCACTACTTGTAGTGATTGCCCATTTTCTGATAAATAGTAAAAGAGATTTGTTTATATTAGTGACCACTATATATTGTTATAATGCATAAGATGAATTATTATTTTACTTTACTAACATGTAGTGTTTTTTGGGCTAGGAAAGAAATATACCCAGTTTTTGTACCACCTCTTTGTGTTTTCTATAGGATCTCAGATTTTGTACCTCTTTATGAATTATATTATAGTACCACAAGAAGCTTCATATATAGGATCTCAGTTTTTGTACCTCTGTGTTTTCTACTGCTGTTATATTTGATCAGATTGGTTCAGTTTACGGTCACTGATTTGCACCTACTTCTCTACTTGTATCATCCTAGTCATAGGCATGAATGGCTCCTGTACCATGATGGATTGGTGGCGACCCGTGGTTTTCCTTGCCCTACAACTTTAATGTACTATCTTGCATCTTGCATTGTTATTATTATCGTCTGGTTTTCCTTCCCCTACAACTTTTATGTATCTTGTTACTGTCGCTCTGAACAAAATTATTATGTCGGTAGTATTTCATATTTAGTCATGTATAATTTCATTTCCAAAGCCCTCAAATCTCTAGAAGGTAACATTGAAAAACCAACAATGCAACATCTATCTCAAAGATGTATGACGTTGACGTCCTCTCCATTTGCCCCGCCAACATGGCCAATCACGACGATGTGTGCATGATTCTCGAAAATTTGGCAAGCAACGCATACGTACGGCTCCTTATTTCTCAAGTACAGAAGACAGATTAAGCACTACTAGTGAACCCCTTTGGCTCGAAAAACAAAAGGAAAAAATAAATCAGTGAACACAGGCCATACGGTAAAATCAGTTCAGAAAAAATAGTGTGCTTGAAGTCGACAGTTTAAATCATTGTCGTGAAAACAATGTACACCCAATGCAGTGAGGCCAACAAACACAACAGGTCAACAGTAGACCACGAAACATGGGCTCAATAAAGTTATATTAGGTTTCTACCAATCTGATGATAGAAACATCATATTCATGGATGATCAAAATTTTCAAAACAATAGCATTATGAGCTTCCTGAAGGAAGATCTGACGTTCGCCACCAAAAGCTAACAGAAAAGCTAATAGAAAGAGATCTCACGTAATGCCACCATTTTGGGGGAATGTAAAGCAGGTCACCTTCCTCCAATATGCAATCCATGAATTCAAGGGCTGCAGGCTTCGGGTGCTCTTTTCCATCAATGTTGTCAAGATCTACCTGTTAAGACAGATTAGAGCAACAAAATCACATGTAGCTCAATTTTGTTTGCAACAGAACTCAATTAACCTTATTGGGCGGTGCAGAGCTTCAGGATCACAACGCTACGAATTTGGATTGTAACGAAGCAAAGTTGAACACGAGGGTTCCAATAAAGATACCAGGGCGTCCAGAAGAAAATCTAGCACCATCAAACAGTCATATGGCAGTTGGCATATTCACTTTATTCCTAGAATTGTTTTTTTTTCCTGAATAAAGACTGACTCTGTTTTTAGAATCTCATTGCCATGTAGGCAACACAATATGTGATTATCGACAACAAGGTAAGCTGCTAAGTAGTTTTTGGGTATGCAATCAAAATTTTGCAGTCATTTTTTAGCATGCAAGAATCATTCTACATATATATAGTGCTTGTTTAAAACAGGCTACTTACCTGATTTTGACTGTCATGGTTGTTTGTTACTAAATCATTAGAAAAATAGCGCATTTACAGAATCTCCACATCAAAGTTGAGATTATGTAAGGTCATATATATATATAGAACAGGTTCATCAGAAATATAAGGCAACAAAATAGTTACGGACAGTAAGGTAAGTTGATAGCTTTAGGGTATCCAATCAAGTTTTTACACTTGCGTCACTTATGCATGCGGGCATCACAAATTACTCACCTGACTAGTATCGATTAGCATGCTTTCTGTGTTAGGGTATAGGCCCACGGATATCGAATCAGGATAGAGTCTAACATATTTCCTTCCCAAAACCTGCAAGGTGTAACAACCAGATACATCAACTAATTGAAAATCTTAATCTACACAAACTATGTCACTCTCAGCAGTTAGCACTCCGACTAGTTACCAATCAGTGTAAATTCAAAGAGGTATAGTTCTATATAACTTGCTGCAGGTTCTGAATATCTTTGGTTTCAGTTCACCATAATAACCTACTAAAAGTAGGCACAAACATGCTGATCTTTTTTATCCCAGATATTCCAACAGCACAGGAGTTTATCTTTTTTTTTTTTTTTGAATTTTGGAGTTTATCTTGTTGAATATGCAAATTAGTTTTGCAAAGTCAAACCGAGAATTAAAATGGCCTTTTCCCTCAGTTACAGGGATTGGTGGCCTGAAAATAACTTGCCTTTGATAAAAGGAAACAAACACTAGATGCCCTTCTCCTAGTGAAATTATAGGAACGGTTCAAAAATGTTTTTCTGTGGCCTGTTGTTTGTATAGGAAGCTTGCTGATTTTATTTTCAAGCATAGAAATAAGAACAATATGTTTCTGTAAGACTTCACTAGAAAGCCTGCTGAAAGCAGAAAAAACTGCCAAGCAATGAAGCAATATGGTTGCTAGAATTGTGCCCAGAGAAACAAACCATTTAACACTAGCAATAATAAAAAGAAAATAGTGGCAAGACATGAGTACTGATGCAATAAATGAAATGGCCAACTTAAATATGGCACATTCAAATATCCATGGTAACCAACCCACGTAACTCAAGAATATAGACATGGACAAACAAGGTTTTAACATAGACATTGTTTGTGTAATACCTGAGCAAAAAGGTTGTGATGTGGGTCATGACGCAGTGGAGTTATAGTCCCATGAGGGCTGAACCAAGCATCAAGTGACTGGACTTTGCCACCGCCAGCTAAACAGTACTCAGGAACAGTAATGTCTTCGTGGAGCTCCTTTATCTGTCAAATGTTACAAATCAAATCCAAATGTTAGTTAAAGCGCTAAGTCAGTAGATGCATGGGTTTGGTTGCTACACAAATTTTCTCACCTGGTCAAACAATTGATGCTGAGCCAGACATGCCAAGTTTGCAGAATCACTTGACCACATCCTCTCTAGAAATTGAGAAAATGTGATAAGCTCCTGTTTCAACTCAGTAGATGCATAATTTTTTCCAACCTGTGGCACCATTTGTTATGAGTGTATTTGGACCGTGTATCACCAAATGTTGAAGTACATTGAAGTATTGCTGACAGTATATTCAACCAGAAAGCAGACCTAACTTAACCAAAAAGATGCTGCAGCTCAGGCTCTCAGAGAAGCAGCAATTGCTTATGAACAGGATTTGTTATCCATGGATAACAAAGGCCACACATTTTTTAAAAAATGCATGAATACTACAAATCTAATGCAGATGATCGAGTAAGGAAAAAATGGTAATCCAAAAGTTAGGCAACTTTTTAGTGATGAGCCATTGAACAATCTGGTTCTATACTTGTCTCTTATTAATACACTCATACCAGATGGTAAAGGAAATTCTGTAAGCAGAAGCATGGTGACAGAAGCTATGATTAACATATATATATGAAAAAAAAAGGGGCCACCAGTTAAAAAAAACGTTTTGCCCACGCTATCAATTATGACAGCGTAAGTTAACTAATGGAGTGTGTCATGCAGATAGCCAGATGTAATAATTTAATCTTCCAAATGTCATAAATTTTAGATCTAGTTCGAAGAGTTCAGGATCTTTAGTGTCCTAGCAACTCAGAAGTCGGTTTTTTCCGACTTGGAATTTGAAACTAATTCAATGTTGCGCACCTCAAATTTACATCTTCAGTAGTCAACTTAGGTACCATATAGTACAAAGGATAATTTTGGAACAGACGAGACTCTACAATATTTCCATTGTTTCAGCCCAAATTAACTCCTGAAAAATAAGCTTGAGTACTTAATGGCAACTGGACAAATTATTGAGTTGATGCACTTGTTGGATAAAGCTTTTTCCCCAAACAAAAGCATAACTTGTTTGCAATTTTACATGTCAGTTCTTAATGTCTACAGGTGCAAGTAGTCACCTGAACAGGAATAGTCCGATCTCCAGCTATACTCTGTAGGTACTTTATGTCCTTCCACTTTGTCCTTGCAGGCCATTGCTCAATGCATCCACTGAGTATAACAGGGGACTCACATAAAAAGTAATCGCGTATAAATGCCTCCAAAGAAATGCATGATCGCCTCTCAATTTTCTTACAAGATAGGAATTCACTGGTAGAAGTTTGAGTACCTATCATCAAGAGCGTCAAATTGACAAATCAGTAATATAGTCCAAATATGACAAATTAAATTCACCATTTGTACACTATCTTGGTCAAACTTGGTGCACAATGGAGAAATTTAGTGGATAATTTTCCTCAAAAGAATAAGAGCATGTGGTAAACCATGAGTCTGAGTAATGGTAACTTAGGATGGAACACCAAACAAAAAAAAAAGCAAATCAAGCACTAAATAGTTAAATAAACAGTTAGTATATCCTACTTGATTTTCAGACTGTAAACAACTAAACCTGAAAAAACCTAGTATTACATCCTACTTGAATTTCAGATTCTAAATAACTAAACCCGAATTGATCGAAAGTCCTCAAACTTTTTTCTCTACCAAGTGACCGCTAATTGCAGAAAACTAACCCAGCATTCCTACTGGAACTGGAATATTCCGCACCTCTGCAAATAAATAGCTTGTTTAGTTCAATTGTGGCACCTGTAAGACCAATCAAAGTTAGCATATATGGACCTAGGAAGGCATGGCAACACAGAATTATGGACCTGATCTACGGTCTTCAAGCATAAAAACCAACTAGGATGGAGGGCGCTCAATCAGCATTGAGAAATATGATGGTCAAGCATCTAACGTTCTACTACTCTGCTAACGAAAATCACTGTACCAAGCACTACACTTGGTCGAAGAGGCTGTGAATGTGATAGCGTAGCACGGGGACAGGCAGGCGACCGATATACTCACATCAGCAAGGTCTCGGCCCGCGGCGATCCCTTCCTCCCACCTCCGCACATCCCCATCATCGACCGCGCCCGCCTCGCCGCCGCGGCCGAGCCCCGCGATGGCGTCGTCGAGCTCGGCGCGCAGGAGTCCCCCACCCATGATGATCCCCATGTCGAGCGCCCGGAGCGCGGCGCCGCGGTCGCCGGCTTCGGCGCGGAGGCCCGCGACGTGGAGGCAGGCGAGCGCGTAGGCGTCCCGCCACGCGCACGCGGCGCCGACCTCGGCACGGGGCGCCGAGTGCAGCTGCTCCCACGCCATCTCCCGTGCCGCCTCGGCCGCGCGGAGGTCCCCCGCCGCCGCCTTCTCCGCGGATGCCACGAACGCGAACCCGCCCTCCTCCGTTATCTGCCGCAGCAGTGCCGCTCGCTTCTCCCCGCCCGTCGCCATTGCTCCTCGATCGGCCGGCGGCTCGCTGTTTGCCGCCGCGGAAGTGAATGGAATTGAATTGAAAAGCGCGGCCCAAAAGCACAGCACGGCAGGCACCGGAGCGAGCGCTGACGCTGAGCGACTGAGAGAGGCGCAGGCGGGGGCGGCCGGCCGGTGGTCGAGAGATATTTACGACGCGTGTGTGTCCTCGGTGCGCGTGAGATATTTTTGCGCGAGATATTTTGGGTGCCATGGCACTGCCAACGGCTACGAAGCGAGAGTCGGCTGGGCCCGCGCCAAGAAAGAGGGTTCTGGTACCTTCCGGAAAGTTCAGAAGCAGAGTGGGTGAAGTGCAGCACGTGGAACAACAGAAAAGAGACAGAGCGAGAAGATATTTCCGGGGCTGGAGACCAGAGGAGGGAGCTTCTCCGGCGGCAGAGTGTGTGTGTTTGTTGCTTAAAGAAGCAAGTTGTTCGTTAACACTCGTCCTTCGTGTCGCTCTTATGCTCGGTGGTGTCATTTTCAGTTGCACGGTATAGCTAGTCAGTGTGGCCGGCCGAGCAGCTTAGTGCTTTTTTCAGTGTAGAATTTCCTCAACTTGCCTCAATTTGATATGTTTGCTTGATTTTTTTTTTTCTGAAATTTTCGTATAGGAGTTAACGGTATTGTTTTTAAATGAAAAAATACAATGCCGTTAATACTGTCTTGTCGGTGGTAGGTGATGTATACTACGTCGATAGCGAAACGGTTTTGGTGACTTCATCAGCCTTGTGATGTGCCAATCTAATCTTGATCTTTGAGATGTGCTCACAGGCGTAGGATGTGCGTGTGTGTGTGCATGTATGATTGTCTATATCTGTGATGTGATTCGTGAAAAAACTTCATTGTAAGAAGGTAAGAAGCATATATGGTATACTGAACCTTGCGAAGTTCACTTCTGTCATCTAGTTTAGTGCTCAGTACAAAGGAATAATTACTCAAGAACTTTATGCAACTCATGGGTAGGCTATTGGAGGGATACCCATGATAGAGCATATGCACACATCTACCACCTTAGGGCCTGTTTGGTTTCAGGACTAGAGACTAAGGGTAAATGGACTAAAAATTAGTCTCTAACCTCTCCCAAGAGTCTATTAAAATAGAGACTAAAAAATTAGTCCCTAATCCATCATGTTTGGTAATTTAGGAACTAAATGTGATTAAAAATTAGTCTCTAGTGATGGAAACCAAACGGGCCCTTAATGTAACCATATATCATAATCATCTAAGGCATGGGTTGGGAGTTGTGCAATAAGTCGGTAATTTTTCATGTGTGATTCGTTGTAAAAAAAATAGCAAATTTAAAAAAAAAAAAAAGGAAAAAATATGGTACTAGTCATCACTTTATTCACTGTTAATTTGGCGAAGTTCGCATTTTTTTTTAGTTTAGTGCTCGGTACAAAGGAATAAATACTCAAGAACTGCTTTATGCAACCCACCCCTATGGTAGCCTATTGAGGAGGGATACCGATGATAGAGGCATTCTCGAAGTCACCATTGGCGCCTCCATATATCACACGCGTCACAATCATCTAACACCGGCATGGGAAAATCCCAAGAAAGGTGCAATAAGTCGGGATTTTCGTTGTGGAAAAAAAAAAAAAAAGCAGGACTAGTCATCACCTTTATTTACAAGCCAATTAATTTGACAACTCGTCATTGATCAATTTGATAACTCTGTTGCTCCACGGTAATCAAAAGATATGGACCAACGGTGACTTTTTCCTATATGATAATAACCAATTTGACTATTTGATTGAGACCATCATCATCTAAGCGAACAGCAGTATGGTAAAGGTGGAGTAGCAATAGCAAGTGACGTCGATGATTGCAACCTTACCATTGTAGACCGGCAGATATTTTGGTGACGGTGACATAAAGCCTAAAGCCTCTACTGTATGTGTGTCCGGAAACAGACGTGGACAGCTACAAGTGTGGCACGTAGATCCTCCACGTCACGCGTACCTCCACCAGACGAATGGTGTGTCGAGCTTCCGTGCCACGTCACTGGTGCCAGTGGCAACGAATCTCTATAACAGTTCACATCACACAAGCAACAGGGATCTTTTTTGTTTTCGCGTCTCAGCAGTACCTCATCATCATCAATTTTCCTCTTTTTTTTTAGGAAAAAGGGAGAGAAATGCTAGAGAAATACCATGCTAAAAAAGCACGAACTAGCAGACATTTGTGAACACTCTGCTCGTACCTGAATTTCCCCAATCCATTGTGTTGAGACGTGTGTTGTACACTTGGGTTGCATCCGTGTTTATTGTTGCGGGTTGTTACTTCTCTAGTCATGTGGCATCATAGTTTTAGGTCAATCCTGATGCTCTACCCCTTCCTTGTCTGGCGACTTCCCCAGTGCAGCCGTCCCTCCCTAGTGACTTTTCAGCCCGTGGCACACCCCTCTTCACCGACATCCACCCCCCGCCCCACCTATGTCCTCCCTCCTCGGGCACGCACCTCCATGCGGTGTCCGTTGGCTCGCTCCATGCGTGCAAGGAAGAAGATGCCGAGGATAACATGTCATCTTCGTAGGGATGGATTTGGGGGTTTGTTCTAGTACAGATGGAGATGCTCTTATAGCCTCGTGGGCACCAAGAGGGCCTTAGAATTACAAATTTGATCTTGTGTCTACACTCTAATGTCCTTCTAGGCCCGACTATACTTTTATAGACATTAGCGGGGCATGTCTTTCCTCCGTCTTCGGTGGTCCGGTAGGTGGTAGGCACATTAGTGCACAACGCGTGCCCCCGCGGAGTTACAGGAAATCTTCGCGTCTAACGGTGGACATGAACCATCGTCAGAGCCCCCCCACACACACACATCGCTTTTTCTTCGCCGTCTTGCGGCCCAAGCCTAGGTGGACAGGAGGCGGCATCGCGGAGGGGTAGGGTTCCGCACCGCCCCTCTCTTCCTTTTCCCCCCTTCCCGGCTATAGAATCCGGTTGGCTGGCTGGCGGCGGTCGTCAACGCGGCGGTGGGTTGATCGGTGGTGAGTGAGGTGGTGGTGGCGCCGCCCGAGTGGGCGAGGCTGGGATGGCTGGTTGGCTATGGGTGGGGCGGGGCGGGGTACGGCCGGCGGTTGGTGGGTGGCGAGTTTGACGGTGAGCGTGCCCATGGCGGCGGTGGGGAGCGAGGGGCGGGGAAGGGAAGAAGGGGTCGCCTCGGGCGCTAGCACCCCACGGTGGGAGTGGAGGGACAAGGAGCGGCCCGGGTCGTGGCACAAGAGGTGGAAGAAGGCGGGGGAGGGGTCATGGGCCACGCGGTGAGGCCCCATTACTTTGGTCCGAAGCATCTCGGCAAAGGTGGTTGGACCCCTAGCATCCCTAGAGTTATATGGTGTGTCAACCTTCCACTCCAAGTCGCTCGCACCACTGTGGCCACCACACAATGTAAAAACCCTTTTACTTTCACATCCCAAATATCGATAGCGAAAAAAAATTGGAAAGAATTGATACGGAGAAATACCATGTTTAAAAGAGCAGGAACTAGCCAGACATGTGTGTACACTCACTCGCCCACTAAAAGTATCTCGGCAACCTTTTTGAATTGTCGTTTGCAGCGACTAATTGCCGACTGCTGACCACGTACAGTCCACCGGCCATCCAGTAATCTGTGCTTTTGACAGGACGAGTGGCGCACTTTAAATTTTTTCTAGGTTTTGTTAGAGCGTACTCCCGCTGCTCCTAAACAACAATGCCACCAAAAAGAGAGTTTAGTTTTTGTTCTCCCGCTGCTCCTACCTAACATTGTTCAGCTAAAATATAAGAAGGGATATACAAATGAAATTGATTGATAGGAAAACTTGCCTTAAGAAAAGCTTGCCGGAACCAAATTGTTGTCGGGGCCTGTACCGGATCTTTATACACCAATATTTATATTCATTTTGAGTATAGTTGTCATTTAGAAAACTCAGAAATAGGATGATCTAGCAGGTAAAATCTCAGACTATATAGTTCGTACTTGCTTTGCAAATTGACTTATATATCTTTCTTATACAACATGCAAAACTAATTACGACTGGAGGCCAAAAAGTGTCTACAAATTTCCAAAGGGGTTCTTTTGATGTTTCTGTTTCGTAACTTTAGAGTAACATAGTTTACTTAGCACCGTCGTTGAAGCTCAAGTTATCAAATCTGTTCTTATCTTGACTGCCGGTGTTACTAATTTACCACCCTTTTGTAATTAGGATGATTCATATTTAGACATATGCATCAGCACAATTGGAGTTGATTCTGGAGGTCTCGTTTCAAATTCATTGAATTTTTCTGAAAAGAACTCATATAATTTAGCTTGAGATTTCTTTGTGGCACAACTGTAGTTTCTTATCATTTTTGTAGAAAATTCGGACATGTGTGTGGTATAACTATTGTGTAATTCTTCAACTAACATGGCTTTTTGCATGCTGCAGTGGGATACTACTGGACAAGAGCGTCTCAGGACAATCACTACCAGCTGCTAATACCGACCGTATCATTATCAACATTTGTCTGTGTTTGTAAGAATGTGCTATTTCTATGATTGCTACTCAAATAATGTTGGCATATGTTTTAGGTGAAATAGTGCTCTGAATGTGCTTCTCTCTTCCTAGTGGCCGGCCGTTCTCCACTGGCCCACCCGGGCAGCCCGCTGCCCTTTCCGTCTCCATTCCACTGCTACCAGCCCATCCGAGCTAACTCGGACCTCTCGCTAATCCTCCCTTTCCTGTTGTGCTTTATGGCCCAATAAGGCCCATTAGCAATAACAGCCCATCGTAATTTAAAAATTCAATTTTCTTTTTTTTTTTTTGAGAATGACGCAAGCATAACGCAGACGCCACAATACGCACGCACACTCACCCCTATGAACACACGTACGCAAACCCTACCCCTATGAGCACCTCCAAGAACCGGAGCACCCGGCAGATCCGAGTCTCGGTCATTTCGACGACCTTTAACGCCGCTACCACTTAATGTATTTTAGGAAATCCCGGGAAAATCCCAAGAAAGGTAAAGCACCGGGATTTGAAGGTGGGTAGCGCCCCATTTGGACCGCCCTACCATTGGACTAGAAGCCAAAAAAAAAAAAAAAAAAATTCAATTTTTCTAAATTAGGTATCCAAATTAAATTTGGCTTTGCTTTCTAATGGGCCGAACTTCGAAATAAGACCACAGTTTTCGATTACCATATATGTTTGGATGAAACATCTGTCGAACATTTTTTTTCTTGAATTAGTTCGATTCGACTTCTTTTTGGCTTTGCAACAACTATATATGAATCGAACACTGAGGCTTGGGATTCCGGATTACTTCTAGCCGAGATTTTTCTTCCTGCATCACGCACGATTTTGATACATCTATTCGCAGTCTCGGTTGTTAGCTGTGGTGCAGGTTTTACATGTGCGGTTTTGGGTGGGGATCTGGGATGTCGCCGGCCGCAAACAGTAGGAAACACGCTACTCCGATGCGGCGGAGACTTTATCCGTGCAAGAGGAAGTGCCGGCGTTCCGGCGGCGCATCCTCCTGTTCTACCACTGTCGACGAATCCGAATCCCCGCCCTGGGCATCGCTGGACGAAGATCTAATCCGTCTCATCGCCGGGCGCGTGCTGGCCGGTGACGTAACTGACTACCTCCACTTCCGCGAGGTCTGTCGTCAATGGCGGTCCAGCACGGCGTGCCCACGCGGGCGCAGCGTCGTCGACCCGCGCTTCCATCCGCGGCACTGGATGATGCTGCCCGAGGGCTACAAACTGTACCCTGGTCACACCAAGCTTCGTGGGTTGGTCCGCTTCTTCAACCTCCGCACGGGAGTCCTCGCCACTGCTCGCCTCCCCATCTTCCGAGACCACTTCGCCATGGACTCCGTCGACGGCCTCCTCCTGATGCAGCGGGACCACGACATGGCGGTCCGCCTACTCCACCCATTCACCGGTGACGTCGTCGAGCTCCCGTCGCTCGCAACGCTCCTGCCACAGCTGAGAACGCTCTTCAACCCTCTTGAGCTGCTTTTATGAAAGAAACCCGAATTTTGCAGGCTGCCAGGAATGTCAGTGCCGCTATCAGTTACAGTACCAACGATGGAGTGGTTACCGCCATGCTTGCTCTTCCAGCACTAGACATGCCACGCGTGGCCTTTGCTACCACCAAGGATCAGCAATGGACGCTCTCGAGCTGGGGAGTTCAAAACTTCATGCATACCTTGTCACTGCAGGGCAAGCTGTACTTCCTCACCAACAAACTACAGTTTCTCATGGTGGATCCACCCCAACATCGACATGTCCAGGGCTCGCCATCCAGTTCACTGTCACTGCAGCCCCCAAAGTTGATCGCCAAAGGCAAAATCTACCCGCCTGTGCACCTGGCAGAATGCGACTCGGAGATCCTACTGATCGGACGCACCGATGCCTCCATGGAACATGCTCTAGTCTACAGGCTCACAGACCTTATGCTCGGAAGGTTTGTCCCGGTAAGATCCATTGGAGGCAACTCCCTCTTCCTTGGAAAGAGAAGCGTCTGTGTCTCATCCAAGGCACATCCGACCATCGGCGCTGACTCTGTTGTGTACCTGCATCCGTCGTTCGAGTATCTTGGACAGTACTGTCTGAGAAGCCGCACCTGGTCGACAGCTACTGACGGTAATTTCTTGAGGGGACCTATACCGTCTCCATACACCCTCATCCACCATATCTATACATGTTGCCATCGTTTCTATTGGTGAGCATCCTAACTGAACTCATCTGGACATACATGACCGGCCCGCTCTGATCACTGCAGGTAACTGATTTTTTTTTATGTCTTTATTTAGGAATAAAGGACAATTATTCTGCCCAGCAATATTTCCCAAGTGGGGGCGAAGACAAGGTGGCGAACCGGGGTGAGTCTTGCACTATCCTGATTTATACCTATACTAGCAAATATGCCCGTGCGTTTGCAACGGGAGTAAAAATATTAAAAGTTAATGAACAACGAAAATAGAAGTGCCGGATATTTATTTATGTTTTGGTCTTTTATAAAATTTATAGAGCCGTAATCTATATTTTTATGATATTAACGTTCCCAATATATAATTTAATATTAAGAATAATATGATATATCCAATTGAGTCTGCGTCGAATTATAAAAAGTAATTTGATAGATCTTTCCACGGTAAGGAACTGAAATATGTACACATAAATTTATTATGACATTAATTTATAATTGTCAGTATCTTGACGGATATCAATTTACATGACTTTCTTTGATGAGAACACATAAAACATGTAATTTAAATGTCTAATTAGAGTCAGCAAAAGATCTTGATTGCAATGTACAGAAGCTGTCAGCGGGGTGGTTTTTTTCCCTCTTTGATTAACAATGATGCATACATTGTATGGGCTTCGATTTTTTTCTTTTTCTTCTTCTGCACATCTATGTGTCCATATGTTTTTCTTTTGTATATCCTTTTTTTCTATTTGTTCGTGGGAAACTCTATTTATTTATCCTCTTTGTCACACCTTCAGCATACCAGCGTATCCTCTTATCTCCGTAGTCCGTTCCCAAATCTTTCGGCCCGCCGCCACCCAAGTCGCTAGGTGACCACCGGCTTACGACATGACTCCGCCGGCACCTCCACCCAATGAGCGAGCTAGCCGAGGCTTCACGCGGTTTTGTCGAGCAGCTCCACGGCGGTGCCCGGCTCAAGCTTTCGCCGCCGCGGCCGCCCGCCCTGTCGTGCCTCCACCGCCGATCTCGCGCCGACCGCCGCTTCCGCCCCGAAGCTGCCGGCATGGCGCCCATCACCGTGCTCGCACGACGGCCGCTGGCGATGATCGGCGGATCCCCGCCCGATGGTCATTTGTGTCCTCCGGTCCTCCGACTCCTCCGGCGCCCGGCGAAAGATGCCTCACGTCATCATCCTCATCTAGGGCATCGACGGCTCCCTTGTTTTGTTGATTGGTACTATTTGGTTTGATTTATGCAATGTTTGATTTGATTTATATTGGGTTCGGGGGCTGACTTCGGGTTTGAATTGGATTTGGATTCCTATTCTATTTTCTCTTGATCTGTCCTAGTCTTTCCTTCTTGTCTTTTCTGCTTTCCTTCTACGATAGAAGTTGTATCGGACATGGACTCAGATGACTTGAGGGCTGGACGAAATTTTCGTGCAAAGGCCGGACGAAACTTAGGGGAGACGACGGAAGATAGACAGCGTACCGTATGCAATCGGGACAATACCGTACTCGTGGTAATGCGTACGGTCGCACCACATAGCCCGCGCACCGTATGGTCGGGGACAATATACTACGTACTCCGTGTGCGTGATCGATTGGGCGATAGGAGAAACATATAGGCAGGAAGGTGGAACAAAAGTGCGTACCACATAGCCACGCACCGTATGCGGTCGGGGACAATATACTCGTACTCCGTGTGCGTGATCGATTGGGCGATAGGAGAAACATATAGGCAGGAAGGTGGAACAAAAAAAGGGGAGACGCCTATGATGTACACGTGTACATTGTCTTCTAATTTTCTATTCTAATCAAGACTTCATGAGGCGTGTAATGGGAGTCCGAGACGGACGTCCGATATATATTTCACATACTTTTCTCCACGTACTTTTTGGACGCTAGGGACAGGAAAGACGTATTCGTGGGACACTTGTAATGACGCGGACACAAATACGAAAAAGAGAGACAGAGAAGGTGGAACCAAAGATAGGGAGGCGGCGGAAATTTTCTCTCTTTAGTAGGTAAATAGATATGGTGATCATCTGTTTTATGTCAATCTCACATCCTGGCTGGGTGCTTTATTGCCACATTGGCATTGATTTCCATAAGCAGAGCAACTGTTTAATTTAAGATTTGATACCCCTATCATATCTACAGTTACTTGCTGAGATTTAAATAATTAAACTGAAATTAATCAATGTTACAATTCCTAAAATGGAGGAACTCACATTTTTTACTATTAAACACTCAGAGAGTCTCTAACCAAGGTTCCACTTGCTTTAGTCATGTATATTATAATTTGGAGCTATTGTTATTACGCGGTGCCATATTAATTAGATAGCACTTGTAGTTTAGTTGAAATTACTTACATTTTTCATGCTTATGTCAACTGCTATTACATACGGTTGAGCCATTTTGGATGGCCCTTCCTCTCTCTATATATGTTCTTGTTATTATACCTTCCTTTGTCAGCGGCAGTTGGTTCTAACTTAAACATTCTTCTTTCACTAGGGCTGATGGCCTGAAAGGAAACATATTTCCCCTGCACGCGGAAGCAACTACTACGAAGTCTGAATTATTTTCTTTGTTCCTAAAAAAAAGTCTGAATTATTTTGACAGGGACCTTCTGCCACCTATCTCAATTATATTTGCTTTCATCCCCACAATGCTGATGAGTTTATTTATCATTGTGTTGCAAATCATTAGGCGCAACATTGTGTTAATCTATTGTTAGATACCGATAAGAATTTATTTTGTTGCCAAGGTGGTCTGGTTTTCTACCGATGTTCTCATTTTTTCTACACCTTGTCGATAGCCGGTAATGATAATAATAACATCGGTAGTGGTTCTGTTTCGTATCTGGGCCAGCTCATCTTAACACAAGCAACACGGCCCAAAACTGTAGGAAGCGGATCCACACAGTAAACATTCATATGGGCCTACGACATTACTTCCATTTTGGCCCAATATCAAGCGACGTCGTCTTCCTGCGTCCCTGCAGCAGGTACATCGAACCTGGACGCTTCTTCACTCGACGACAGGTCCACTCGAAAGGGCGTCCAGGTTCAACGAACCTCAGCCGCTACTGTAGATGGAAATGCAGATACGACGACACGAGTATATCGAAAATGGGTGGAGACTGAATCAGCGGTGCATCATCGTCGTAATGGCTGGTGATAACCACGAGAATCTCCTCTCTTTTTCACAGCCAAAATCCGGTCAATCAGTGATTGATGATCTCGTAAAACGCGAGGAATGCCGCCGCCGTCATGCCATGCGTGAGCTAGGTTTGATCGGCGATTAGATTTGCCAAACGCCAGATGCTCTTCTCCCACGTCACGACACAAACAAGAACAGCTTGGTTTCCTCGCGTTTGAGCTGTCATTGCACTGAGGAGGGCTCACAAATCACAAGAAATATTTACTCAAAAAAAAAAAATCACAAGAAGTATTAACCACCCCCAGCTCTTGGCCTCTTCCGATTGTTGGAAGGCCGGATGCTTTTCCTTAATTATTGAGGGAAAAAAAGCTCTTGACCACTTCCGATTGCTTTGATCAGAATATGTTTTTTTTTCCCCTTTTATATAGAATTTGCAAGAGTCGTCTCTGGTTCGCAGCACGCTACAGCTGCTTTCTTGGATCATCGATAAATCACGAGAACACGCAGAGGACGGTCGACTTCTCGCTTTTCAAGGATAGAGATGCCTGTGGCCAGGATAAATTTGGCTCGTTATTATAACAAAAACAGATCAGAACAGACTAATTTTCTTCATCAATGCAAAAATCTAACAATTCGTTCTTTTATTGAAGAAAAGGAATTCTGCTGTTATTACTACTACTATAAAAAAATAATTACAGCATCACGGCTGATCCAGGTCACTCGTTCGGGATCTTCCGTGGAAGATGCGGTGTGGCCTACCTCACACGCCACGGCGCGCACACGGACATCGCGCCACATCGCATCCCGGCAAAACTGTCTTTCTATTTCTTTTTTTTTCCTTTTAGTAGTACTACAAAATGCATGCCCTCAAAAGAAAAACCGTGTATTTTGCTGTGTTTCTATTTCTATCTGTATTTTTATTATAAAAAAAATGTATATAAGGAAATATAAAAATAAAATCCGGCTGGTCGCGTCACGGATGCGCGGGTTGCCTTTTTGGCTCTGTCTCTCGCTCTCCCTGGCGCTCGTGCGCACCGCCGCCGCTCTCCGCTCTCCTGCTCCTTCCAATTTTCCTCTCCCAAATAAAAACCAGCGGAGCCGGCGCGACGCGAAACCCCCTCCGAATCCGGCCGCGAAATTCTCCTCGCGGATTCCGCCGCCGCCGCGTCGTCCGTGTCCGTGTCCGCCCTCGACGAGGTACGTACGAATCGACGGCTTCGTTTGGAGCTGTTCCTGTTGTCGGCTGCGGGCGATTGATTCTCGGGGAGTGCTTTGGCGGGCGGTGAATCGTGCCTGTCCTCTGATCCCTGCGTCGGTTAGGGTTCGCTCGGGATTCGGATTGCGCCGTCGAACGAGGTACTCCAGGGATCATCGGGTGGTTGGGGATTGTTGGTGCGGTCGTTGGATTGGTTGTTGGGTGCAAGGTCCTTTTGTTTCAGACAATGGTCGTGTTTGTAGAATAATATCGATTTATTTTTCTAGCTATATCATGCATGTAGATTTTGGCTCGAGGAGTGTTATGGATGTCTTTTTTTTTAGCGAACGTGACTTAGCTATGGATGTCTGCGAGTCTGCGAAGGTTGCCCCGAGTCCCCTATTGAACTGATTGAATCGGATTAGTTAATTTTAAGTTTTTGCCTGCTGTCTGTACTTCGATCATTGCAGTGTGCTAAACTGTTCTGATTGCCTGAAAATAGCCTGTTTTGTTTCAGACTTTCAGTAAGTTTATTCTTGCATTGCAGTATTCTTTAAAACAAGGTTCTGACCACATGCATATACTGCGCAGGTTGCTGCGACAGATTCCTCATCATCATTCAAATAGTTGATGAGCGAGAATACAAAGCAACTGAACACTTAAGTTTGCTGGTGTGATGCAACTTGGTTAAGGAAGCTGACTGCTTGAAGTGAAGTGATCATGACGGACCATCTTGCTATTATCGCGTCTGAGTTAGGGGACGCAACAGATTTCGAGGTTGATGGCATCGACAACCTCAGCGAGAATGATGTCAGTGATGAGGAGATTGATGCTGATGAGCTTGCCCGACGAATGTGGAAAGACAAGGTCAAGCTCAAGAGGATCAGGGAGAGGCAGCAGAAGCTCGCTTTGCAGCGGTTGGAGCTGGAGAAGTCCAAGACAAAGAAGATTTCAGATCAAGCTCTCCGGAAGAAGATGGAGAGCTCAGGATGGGATCTTGAAGTACATGCTCAAGCTGATGGAGGTGTGCAATGCGCGGGGGGTTCGTGTACGGGATCATTCCTGAGAAAGGGAAGCCTGTCAGTGGTGCGTCGGATAACATTAGGGCCTGGTGGAAGGAGAAGGTGAAGTTTGACAAGAATGGGCCAGCGGCGATTGTAAAATACGAGGTTGAGCACTCGATGCTGAGTAATCCTAAGAGCAGTGGATCCATGAACCAGCATAGCCTGATGGACCTCCAAGACGGCACTCTGGGTTCATTACTTTCAGCGCTGATGCAACACTGCAGCCCACAGCAGCGAACCTATCCATTGGATAAGGGTGTCCCCCACCCCTTGGTGGCCATCAGGGAATGAGCCATGGTGGCCTGCGTTGGGCCTTCCAAAGGGAGAAGCCCCTCCTTACAGGAAGCCACATGATCTGAAGAAGGTCTGGAAAGTTGGTGTTCTGACGGGTGTGATCAAGCACATGGCCCCAAACTTCGATAAGATCAGAAACCGTGTAAGGAAATCAAAGTGTCTGCAGGACAAAATGACTGCAAAAGAGAGCCTCATTTGGCTTGGTGTTTTACAACGCGAAGAGAAGTCTGTTCACAGTTTTGGCAGTGCTTCACTACAGATTGCCCAGCATAGCACTTCAGAGGACAAACCTGAGGGCATATATAGCAGCAGTGACGAGTATGATGTCGACCGCCTCGAGCAGCCTCCTCGTTCTACATCATCCAAAGATGATGAGGGAGATGCTCAGCCTGTTTTGCAGATTAGAGGAGAGCAGACCTCAACTAGAGAGAAGAAAAGGCGTCGTGATAAACCCTCCAACCAACTAGTTATTAGCAAGGAAGAGACGACTAAACCTCGAAAGAGGACAAGCCCCTCAGCCCGTCCTCCAGTTGCTGAGGTTGAGGTTGAAGTGACACAAAGAAATGACAATCCGCCAGAATTAGTGTGCAAAGCAGCTGACAATATGAACTTTATTGAGCCAATTGATGTGGTGGGCATGACTAACCAGCCAACGAGCCCTAACCTTGCCCCTACAACTGGGGCTTTGCAGCAGCACTGTGAAGGGAATTTTCTATCTCCTGGTGCTGCGTTCAACAACTACAGCAGCAACCAGGCTGCAAGTGCTGCTCAGTCAAGCACTTATCTGGGCGACCATCCCCTGGCTTGTGAAAGCAGCGATATTGCCAATTCATGGTCTGGACACTCGTTTCAGCAGGGTATTGGTCTTGGGCCTATTGGTTTTAATCCTTCACAAGTTGTTCGTCAGGATTTGGCAATGCATCAGCCAGTACCACTGCCTATGGCTCACCAAGCACCTATCATGGGAACAGGAGCTCTCGCCACAAATGGCTCTTACAGTCTCCCGACGGCAGGCAGCGGGAATTCTGGGACAATCGTTGGTGAGACCCACCAGCAGCTCATGGATGACCCTTTCTTCGGTGATGCGGAGACAGCACTTTTGGTGGAATTCCTTTCGACCTCGTTCCTTTCAGTAGTCCGATGCTCAACTTTGATGATTTGGTGGACGACGATGACTTGATGCCGTACCTGGGCACATGAAACAGGTAATTTGTCTTTGAATTGCCACTTCTTTGGTTACCTATATGAATTTGCAAGTAAAATGGTAATACTTCTTTTGCTTTGTGACATATTGTGTCTGAAATTATTTATTTGGCGGGTTCTTATGTTTGCAGTGTCCAATGCATACATGGTAACTGTGGCGTGGATAGGTGGTTCATGCTCGCGCATCCTGTTATGGGGAGAGTTGGGTGACATGCTGATGGAGCGGTGGGATGTTGATGCCGCTCCAGCCCGTGACCCATCCGCGCACCGTCCTGAGGGGAGGTCATTGCTTTGTAATATAACAACAACAATAATGTAGTGTAGGGTGTGCTCTCTTGACTGTACTGGATGTCAAATGCCATACCGTCGTAAGCAGTGAACTTGTAGCCTGTAGAGCAAGTTAGGATTTTGTGGCATCATGTTGCTGGCGGAAATTTTCCGCATCTATTTAAAGGATTCTATTTTATTTATTTATTGCTGTGTACAGTTTTTTGGGGTTTAGTTTGCACTTTGCAGTAGCTTTGTGTCCTGCTTGCCTTTGTTTTTCTGCGTGGGGCATGCTTTTGTAATCTTGAATGGCAGGCGTGAGCTGCGGCCATGGCAGACGCCTGCACGTGGGCGAATGCCAACGCTGCAACGCTCACTTCTATGCTGATTGGAGGTATCAGTAGTTCAGCAGCCGTCCTCTGTAATCTTTGCACAACCCTTATTCCCTTTGTTTTGATGGCTAATAGCCCCAGAAACCAGCTTTACTGGCTCCCATAGAGGATTGGCCGGGGTGGATGACGGTGCACGGTAGCACGTTTCGCCGAAAAGGATTACCCAGCGACGATATCCTATCCGAGTTGTTGCCGGCGCTGGCTCAACTGCTACAGCCTCCAGGATTCTTCTTCTTTGTTTTGAGAAATTTTGGTTGGATTCTTCCCTCGTTGTTTTGACAAATTTTGGTTGGCAAATTATCAAACTTTCTTATTCTAAGCAAAATGTTCAGTGTAAAATCTCTCTTTTATGACCCTTTGGAATTGTAAGGATAAATTCAATTTTACTGTGATTTTCCTATGAAAATGAATGAATTCCTAAGAAATTTCCATACAGTTGTGCTTTCCAAAGGGCCGCCCCTTAGATTCTGCAGCGCAAAAGTGGTGTACAGCTGCTCGAAGTGCTCTATACCAATTATGAATACAGCAACTGAAACAGGTACCTACAGTTTTTTTCGATGAAATAAATATTTACATAGGTGTGCTATTTTACAACAGAATCGCAGTAAATGCAATTTCATAGTACAGGTACAGCGGAACACTTCGTTCACTTCTTCCATTCTTGATATGTTTACATCGTAACCAGAAAAAAGAAACAAAATAGTGAGATTTTACTCAATTATTTGTGCCAAGTACTAGATTTGTGAGTTACATAAGCCACAAGAACTACAATCATCCAGCATGCACAAGCAGTGGAAACAGAGTTACCACCAAATTTGTTGGCTCCCGTCACTGATAAACAGGCACAGGGGCTGATGAATATACATTAAACATGAACAAGAGGGTGCTGAAAATCAATTATTTCCCCAAACATCATATACACTTCAGTAGTAGAAATGTCGATGTACACCACAAAATTTGAATGGAATAGCCTAACCATTTTTATGAACATGCAGTATCATGGCTGCAGACTATTTTTTAAACAAAAATGAACACGGTTGCTTGATGTCCATGCCTCCCATTTATCCCTTTATTAGCTCACTGTTCGAGCAAAGAAATGCTGAAGAATTCCTATATTTTTATTTTTTTGAGGTACAGGTTTCCTTCTGTTCAGCGCCTGACGAGCAGCAATGACCCAAAAACAGAGGCTGTCAACAAGTTGCTCAAAAGATGAGGTGAAAACTTGATAAAAAGAACTTCCTGACAACGCCTGCTGCCTTTTCTTCAGACTTCATATATAGAAGAGTTCTTCGGATGTGTGAGCACAGGTTTTTTGTATCTCCTCTTAAGAGACTGCAGTGAGTAAACAAGTAAACTGTCATAATTTCTCCTAAATATTTCCATTCGATGTGTATGACCAGTACTCTTTGACGAGGTCACGGAAGAGAGATCCTTCGGTTTCCATGAGCTTTGTAGGCTTGTCGTACTCCACTAATTTCCCTGGAAGTTAGTTGAACCCATTAGCATGGACTTCGCATGTAAAATGCTGCAAAACCACTATCTTGAAACAGACTTTCACAATCTAAATAGTTTAATTCAGATTTATTTTTAGGCATGCGAAGATCACTACTATAATCCCTATGTTTTGCAGATCTTGTCGTGCTGATTCATACCCAATAACTTAAGATACGGCTGTATCTATAGCAAGTTAATGAAGAAAACATACCGTCACTCATTGCAAGTACCATATTGCAGTCCATAACAGTGGGTATACGGTGTGCGACAGTGATCACAGTGCAATCGCTGAATTCTGTCCTGATTGTTTTCTGAAGGATAGCATCAGTAGCATTGTCTATAGATGCCGTAGCCTCATCGAGAACTAAGATACGACATCTTCTTAGAAGTGCACGTCCCAGACAGAAGAGCTGCCTTTGACCCATGCTCCAGTTCGAACCATCCTCCACAACTATGCAACAAACTCTCAGTCAGTACAGAGAACAAGATAAACACATATGTCATGCTATTTAATAATATTATATTCATTGTGTGTCTGCGAATGGAAAACACACTTTTTATTGAAGTCAAATAAACGATTTATCCTTCAAAAAAAAAAAAGAAGTTACTTGTTTTAGTTGGACCTCATTTACAAGGGAATTTGATTTTACTTTTCTATCTCCACTTAATGAGCTATTTTCTTTTCAAGAGTTTTTTCCCCAAAACAAGCAGAGCAGATTCAGTGCAGATCATAAATAGTACTCCATAGCACGTATTGTCACGCCTAGTCTGAATTCTGGAGATTTTGGTAAATTCAGTTTCATGGCAATTTTTTATGGTTTGACAACGATCCATCCAAAATTCCTTGATTTGTATAGGTTCTGGCAAACAAAGTATAGATGTAGCAAGAAATCCTACCAAGTGAGTCCAATCCCTGTTCCTTCTCCTTGACAGCTTCAAGAAGCTGACATTTGTCAAGAACCTGCATAAGAATAGACAGTAATCACTTTAAGTGATTGCTTTGAAGTTTGAGCTGGTATATACATCATTCAAATGAGAGATAACTGCCCCGCAGGTTAGAGAGAGAGAGAGAGAGAGAGAGAGAGAGAGAGAGAGAGAGAGAGAGAGAGCTTGTTACCAATATTCTCATGATTCAGTTTACTCATCAGGACATTCAAAGTATGTTCTGAAATTCCTAAAATTACTGGGCACTATATTACACTTATTGTGCCTAATCTTCCCAGTAAGAAGGGGCCTCATTATTTCAAATTAACAACAGGTTCGTATAAAGTAACATTCTTTTCCTATCCTAGTACACTAAAACAGTAAACTGATACAATAGGGCTAGAAACATGAATATCCATACATATTATAAGGTATCGTACCTCCCATATCTGCTGATCTGAAAATTGCCCAAGAGGATCTAGATTATATCTTATGGTTCCCTGAAAGAGTGTCGGATCTTGCGGAATGATACCCAAACGTGAACGTAGGTCATGTAAGCCAATTGTAGTGATATCTATAGAGTCTATAATTATTTTCCCTCCAGTTGGCTCAACAAGACGAAACAATGCACCAATTAAAGTTGTCTTTCCACTTCCTGTCCGGCCAACTATTCCGATCTTATCTCCACCTTCAAAAGTGCATGTGATTCCATGTAGTACAAGAGGAGCATCTTGCCTGTATCTGATCTGTTGGGTGAAAATCATTTATGTTAATTTTCTAGAACCTAGAATACAAAAGGTTCTGTTGTAAGGCATACATGTAAATGTTTATATATGATTACCTTCAAATCTCTAACATCCACCCCTACCAACTTGGGGCCAGTTTGGTGATGGTCTATTTTCTTCAATAATCTCTGCTGCTTCACTTGGTATGTCCATGTACTGGTTCACCCTTTCCACAGAGATTATTTGATTTGATAGCTGGCATTGGTTTTGGATAGAGAAAACAAATGAATTATTTAGGGATAGACCATAAGACAATGCCATTCCAATAAAGCCTGCACATGCACAAAATGGAGTGATTAGTGTTTTTTTATGACAATACTGAAATATTCATAACATGAACAATACCAAATGCATGTAGTTTTGGTTTTTACGTAGTCATGAAT
This sequence comes from Hyparrhenia diplandra, assembly GCA_015847255.1. Classification (NCBI taxonomy): domain Eukaryota; kingdom Viridiplantae; phylum Streptophyta; class Magnoliopsida; order Poales; family Poaceae; genus Hyparrhenia; species Hyparrhenia diplandra. The sequence goes on from JADLZK010011090.1 coordinate 211,504, forward strand.
TAATCTTAGCGTTCTCATTCTGACTCCTTGGGCTCAAAGTTCAGCAGTTCTTATACAAAATCATAAGTAATCAAGAAACATTCTGCATTATTCACCAAATATCCTGCCTAACATTCTTGCAACAAATATAAATTTTACTTGTGATTCATCATTATCAGGGGTACATAGAAAGACCTTAACATTTCATGGATTTACTTCAGGAAGCTATGAAGATGAAGTAAACTTTTCCCTGCAGTATATTGCATAATTTATTGTGCATCAAATGCAAGATACGACCTGTCACAGAACTTCCTGGCTCGTTTTTTTAGGAAAAACTTTTTTACCCAATGTTTTGCATAGATGTGGGATACATGCAAATTGCAACTTCTATAAATGCTCACCAGAGCTAAAAGTTCCTGTAGGAAGAAGAGCCATAATAAAGGCAGAGAAAGAAAGAACTGCAGCACTCATTGTCTCCAGGCGTTGAATCAGCCATTCAGTCGCTGCAAAATTATAGAAATATGAACCAGCATTCTTGTCAATAAGTTCCAAATTTTTCTCAAAGAAACGATCCTCTTCCTCAAAAGCCCTTATTGTTATAGCCCCTGCAACTGACTCGCCCAAGTGATTAGCCAGAGCTGATTTGGTAGTGCCATTGATCCTCATCAATTCCTTAGCTGAGGTTAAATAGTACTTCTGCATAACCAAGCATATTAGATTTCAGTCAGTCGTAATTAAGAACTTATATAAGACATGCTATTTCATTCGGTAGAAACCAGCAGCAAAGCACATTAACTGGTATATATATAACAGCAAAACTGTTTCCAACCGAATCACCCAAAATTACCTGCAACCTGACTGCCAAAACCATCATCGGCACAATGACGAACAGAACTTGCCATGTAACAACAGCCAATACCCCCAGATTGCTATATGCGTTTATGCTGGCACCAGCAGCAAACATCAATCCAAATGGAACATCAAGGTCAACAATACTCAAATCTGAAGATACCTGCATAAAAAAACTCCAAGTTCATCCATCAATAGGAATGTCCAAATCCAAAAAAAACTCCAAGTTCATCCATCTGTCCAGTAGTTTAAAAATGCACTATCATTACTGGGAGAGTTGTACATAAAAATTTGAAAACCAACGTCACTACCCAATATATCTCAATCTCAGGAGATGAACAATTTGTTTAAGTATCCTTACCCGGCTAAGTACCCTTCCAAGAGGGGTAGAATCAAAAAAGGACATTGGTGCACGGAACAATGAGTTGAGTAACTGGGAAAATAAAGATCTTGATGTCTCAACCCCAAGAACAACAAGTGCTAACGATCTAAATAGCAAGAAGAACACTGTGAAGATTCCAATTGCAATGTACACAGAAATCAACTTAAGTGTACTAACATCAGAATTCTGGACATTAGCAGCCATCCATGAATTCTGTGATATTTGGCCAGAAACAAAAATTATATGACAAAGAACACCCAGAGAGGCATATATAGAAGAAGCCTTTATTCTGACGCAAGTAAAGGATGTAAGGCTTGAGACCAGTATCACCCATTTCTCTTTCCTCTGTCTTGATGAGCTGATCTACTGGTGATGGCTTCAAAGACTCTTTGTATAGGCTTCCACGAATATCATTTGATCCTTTGATCAATATTTCATTTGCTCTGTTGGGGCCGACACTGTTAAGATCTGAAACACCAAGAGTGTCTTTATGGGCATTTACAAGGTTCTGAAATTCTTGACAATATGCCAATAAATCTTGATAGGGTGCAGAACGAATAATTTTGCCATCTGACATTAACTGACAAAAAACAACACTTCTTTCAGATGTCATCAACAAACAAATACGGTACCTATCTGAAATTAGTAACTTGAAATGGACACTATCTGAAATTAGTAACTTGAAATGGCCAATTTTTATTTCCTAAAGAAATTTGTTTTTTAACAGAATATTGCTTGATCAGCGAGAAAGTCAAAACACAGAAAATATCTTAGGTATGAAAAGATAAAGAGAGATTAGGATAAAGTATGAAAACATACCAGAACAGAATCAAATACAGGCAAAAAATCGACTTGGTGGGTCACCAAAAGGACAGTCTTATCTGACAGAGCTCCCATGACATATTCCTGTCAAATAAATAAATAAATAAATGTTTATAAACAGCGTATGATCAATATTGCAATTCACGATTGTGATTTGCCACTTACATTAAAAAGACTAGTTGCTGTGTGAGCATCAACAGCGCTGAAAGGGTCATCAAGAAGATAAATGTCTGCATTTTGGTACAATGCACGAGCAAGCTGAACACGCTGCTTCTGACCACCGCTAAGATTTACACCCCTCTCCCCGATTTGAGTATTGTCTCCAAATGGCAACATCTCAAGGTCTTTTACTAAAGAACACCTCTCAAGTGTTTCTTGGTATCTTTGCCTGTCCATCGAAGACCCAAAGAGAATATTGTCTTGCACGGTTCCTGTTTGGATCCATGCATTTTGAGAAACATATGCTATTTTCCCACAAACTTGGATCTGAAAATTTTAATTCAGAGGAACCAATTAACATGCATAATTTTCTTAATTTTCCAATATCAACAAACAAATTAACTATAACAACTATGTCAAGCATAAGATATTGCATGTTGCATTTTGAGAAAGATACTAGAAACCGAGGTTCTGAAGTGCACATATCAGTATTGTACTGCTTAGCTACATGGCAATTATGCACTTGCAACGTAGTGTTAAGATTATTAAGTTAATAGAATGCATACCATGCCTTCAGTTTTAGGAACCTCTCCAAGAACTGCAGCCAAAAGTGTTGACTTTCCTGATCCTACCTCGCCACAGATTGCAACCTTCTCTCCAGCTTTCACTACCAAATTTATATTCTTCAGAGTTGGTTTTGATGGGTTCTCATCCCATGAGAAACTGCAAGAGTTCATCACTATAGGATATTCATTGCCCGCATAGTATTTCTTCCTAACCTGTCCATTCAGCTCAGGTGCATCAAGAAACTTTGTTATCCTGGTGAAAGCAACTTTAGCTTCTATAACGACTCCAATTACATCTGGTATCTGCCTAATTGGATCTTGAACAAGGCGTAGGGTGGCCACAAATGTGAACACGTTGCTAGCATCAAGAGGAATTTTCAAAAGATAGCATGTTAGGAAGGTTGCAGATGAAACTAAAACAGGTGATGTCCAGAACAGGAAACTGTTGTATGATTTCCTAAGCTGGAATGCTGACAACCACTTGATTTCAGTCTCCCTTAACCCCTCAATGACCTTCTTGAAATGAGTCTCCCATGCATAAAGTTTCAAGACCTTCATGTGAATTAAGGACTCTGACATCGCCTTCAGTCTCACATCTTGTGCTTCCATAAGTTTACTCTGAAATTTGTGTTGCAACTGGGCCAGTGGAGCATTGCAAATTACAGTGAGAATGATGACAACCAGAGATGCAATCATAGCAAGACCAACTGCATTATACAGAATCACTAGAGCAATGCAAAAGTTGGACACTTGTCGTCCATGTCTGATGGAACCAGTATGGGAACTCACCAATCCGGTAAGCATCAGTAGTGACATAGTTTATGATCTCTCCAGAAGAATGATTCAGCTTTGAAGAGCCCGACAGTTTCTGTTGTTTCTTATAGATGGCAGCCGATAGGAATGACCTCACTTGCATTCCTAACCTCCGAGTACGGAAATACCACTGCCTCTGTGCCAAAGATTCACAGCATTTAATAACAAACATTGCTACAGCTAAAATATAGGCTTCGTATTTAAAGGACCCTTTTCCAAGTGAAACATTGATGAATGCTTTCAAAATCACTGGACCTGAAGACAATGTAAGCACTTTGAGCAATGCAAAGAAACCTGAGACCAAGATTGCACTTTTGTGAGAAGAAACAATAGTCCAAAAAGACTGACGGATTGCCATATGCCTGCAACTGCTTCTTCCTGTTCAGATTCTCCAAAAACATCAAGTACTGGCTATATGCTCGATCTGAGGGACCTAAAAGTGGCATGTCTTTGTCCTCCAGAGGCTTCTGATAACCCATCTTCATCATAGGATTTAGCCACCAAAATGTCATCACGCTGAAAAACCCGGCGTTAGCAAACGGGGTTACATGACTCTGAGAATCAGCCGTATCATCCTGAGCCTCAGTGTTCAGTGGCTTATATAAAGCACTTTCAAGTCCTCCATTACCATCTTCCTTGACGTGCCAAATCCCATAAACAAGGAGCAGTAGTGCACCTGGTAGGGATAGAACATCTAAACAAGCCTTTATGGTTAGTACCTTATCTGCAGCCATGTAAACGACCGAGGTACAACAAACTAATGCAGCATATGTGGTCAGCAGAACTGACCAAAACCGGAAAAATGCTGCTCCAAGGAACTGTGGTCTGATGCTGAAAGCAAAGCTGATAAGGATCAGACAGACTCCCTGAGACAAGTTCACCAACCACCGATGTGGAAGGTAGAAAGAAGCATGCTGGCTGAAGTTGGTCCCCAGCATCCACAATGCATGGCCAAGATACATGAGACCCAAGCAGCCACTGAACACTACAGCTGCCAACTGCAGTGGCGAAGTGAGCGCCACAAGCTGCCCCGCATATGGTCTGCTCTTTGCAATCCTGACGAGCAGATGGATTGCAATAACAATGACAATCAGAGCAGCGATGCCAGTCACCAGGATATGATTCGTGCAAGTGGAGGAGTTGAATATTTCCTCCCATCCACATGACGCTGAAGCTTCCTTGGAGCAAAATGGGCTCCCACAAATGCCCGCCATCCAAGAACCTAGCGGATAAATAGATTTCAAAGAATGCAATCCCTCATCAGAATACTTATGTTACAGAACTGACATGCATTCCTATCTTGTACGAGTTCTTAGCAACGAGCAGCACAATATCGATGCTGTGAGGCAAAAAAAAGAGGACTAACTTGTGAGGGAAGCCATGTGTCCAATAACTGCCGCACTGATTCAGGTCCTGCTCAAGCCCATCTGTTAAACAAAACACAGGAATGTAGTCAGGTCAAAGAACATTTTTTATTAAAAAAATCAGATTTGTGAAAAGGTTTAATAGGAAATTGCAGGGTGAGGTACAGGATCAAGTAAACTGTGAACACAAGCGAGCATGACAGGGACTAATCCAATAACTGCAATTTTTAATCCTCCATTCTCCAAAGTGGGGAAAAAGAAATGCAGCATGAATCTTCCATTCTTCCCCTTAGAAAAAGAAACACGCATCCCCCCGTGGATCAATCCCCGCTAGTAGTAAAATAAAACATGAGGAATCTGAGTAGAAGAAAAGGCCTACCGCGACGAGGAATAAAGACGATGAAACGCTTGAAACAAATCGCCCCGGCGGCCCCGAACAATCCAAACTCGAACAATGCGGGAGAAACCCCACCCAGACTAGAGGGGGAGAGGGACAGTGAACACAAGAATCCCCAAACCCTCGTGCTCCACGCGAGAAGCAAACAAAATAGCGGCAGCAGGAGAAGCAGGAACCTTTCCCAGTGTCGTGGGCCAAGGCACTGGTTACACAACTCCCAGTGAGCCCAGTCGTGCGCTTTATCTTCCCAATCACCTTCTTTAGTTTCGGGATCCTATCAAACTTACACAATACTAGTACTTTTTTTATACAAGATTTTTGGTGATAAGTAAGTACGTACTAGTGAAGATTTAAATAATACTAATTTTATAGTTAATTTATTTACCTTTTATCTTTGTTATAAGTGTACTTCTTGTTATTATTTACAACACCTCTTAATTTTAAACAAAGTTTCTGAATCATTTTAACAAAATAATACGATCGTAGCATAAAGATACTACTCCCTCCAACTCATAACACTTTATATTTTGACCTTTTACACTTGACCAAATTATTGGATGTCATTCTCACCATACCTTACAATAATGTGCATTTCTCCTTTTACTAATACGTCTCTATCTCTCCTCCTGCATTACATCTTTATTCACACCTCCTTAGTTCTTTTGCCCAGAACTAACACGGTCATCTGATAAGGGTGTTTCGTTCTTTTAGTCATCCTCTAAAGTTTAGTCATTTTTAGTCGGAGCTCTTGGGACTTTTTTTTTTTTTTTTTTTTACGATCGGGTCATTCACCTGTGTTTGTGGGACTAGATATTTTAGGGACTAAAAGTGACTACAGTTTAGTCACTAAAGTTTAGACCAAAACCAAACACATTAAAGTATCATCGCACCACTTCAACTTTTTTTAGCAACATCGCATCACTTCAATGGCTGCTTGGCTCGAGCTTAGTCGCCCAGCAATTATGATTCAGACACGAAGAAGCAAACCAGAACAAACCAATAAGAGAATGCTCAATGTTCCCAGCACAAATTAACAGTTCCTTGGAACTCAATCTAATGGTTAAATCAAGGAAGAGCTTACAAGCACTTTGGTAGCTATAGCTTGGTACTGTACATGGCAGGGGTTGGGAGATCACATCACCAACCTTCAGATCATCCCAGTGAAGAGAACAGGATTTGTAAACCACTGTACTTAACAATTAACAAAGCACACAAAAATGAAATAAAATAGGGAGTAGTACGGCATGGGAAGCCAAATCTTTTTTTTTTTTCAATCAAAAGAAGAAAAACACGGGGTTAGCAAGGAAAAACTTAAGGTCATGAAAATCGGAGATTCTAATCAAATCGAACCAGAGGACTTGATATAACATCGTACAAAAAAAAGATCCTACAACGATGTAGTCATGAGAGATGATAATAAACATATAAAGAGTATTATAGAAAAGTAGACTCTATTAGGATCACCCTTGGTGAATTAAGATGGTATAAAGACGTTAACTTCAACAAGTACGAGAAAAAAAAAAGCCATGTTACCATCAGTTGCTAGCTCTGACTGGCTGGTGTTCTTGGAGCTGATGGACAGAGGTTCTGCAGTGTGCACACAGAGATGGTCAGCCGCTCCGGCCTCGCTCGACCTTGGCTCGCCGCCGCCGCCGGCCCCGGCTGGCCGGGGTAATGAGAAGCGACGGAGCGACGGCCGGCGATGGACTGGAGAGTGGGGACGACGGTTGGGCTGAGAGAGGAAGGAGAAGACGACCACGAGTTGGTTTTGGGACTTGGGGAAAAGGTTATGGCGTGATGCACTTTGCTGGATCGATCGATCGGGGCTTTTTATTAATTCCGGCAGGTGGGACGATGCCTGGCTGCGTGGCTATTGCCTGCCTAGAGTCGTGATGCTTGCACGCTGTGGACCTGTGGCTGTGGAAGAGATACGGTTGAAACAAATACTTCGACATGGACGGTTTTTTTATTCTATTCTATATATAGCATACGTATGTATATAGGAAATACGTGCAAGTGTAGCGCATGTTGTCGAAAAATATGTATATACAGCATATATACTTTGACTTTGTTTGGATGTTCCTTGTGAATCTCTATGGCAGCTGACAGCGGAACGAACTCGTTGGGATGCCTGAATATCTCATGCAATCAGGCCATCAGGCTCGAGCAATTTTCTGTCAGACTGAATACGTCAAGCAATCAGTGCCCTATTTATATAGAACCGAGTTGTAAAGGTCACGCGCGTGGGCCCTTGTCGTCTCGTGTTAAAACTAGCACACTCTGCTTCCAGTAGTGGTGGTGGTAGCGTGGGGCGGAGAAGTCATGATTTGACTGTGTGGGATATGCCATTTGTTTGCCTCATCGGCGCGAGCACTTGTGACTGAGGAGGATTGTAGACGAAAGATTTTTCTCGACCGGGCCATTCACCCGTTTTTCGATTGTAGACGAAAGATGAGTTAACTCAGCAGGCAGGCGCTCATGGCCTTGTCAATTGTGGTTATCCTCGTTACAAGACTTAGGTAAAAATCTTGTTAGTTCCTGCTTTGGCTGATGATGGTTCCCTTTCGTGTCCGTTAAATTTGTTTTTTAAGAAAGACGGCAAGACGAGGAAAAAAAAGAAACAGAGCAACTATTAGTTCAGACCCACTCGACTGAACTAAATACCGGAAGGAAAAACTCAAAAAGAGCGACCGAAGACCAACGACACCCTGTATAAGCTAGAAAGGCGCTTAAAACCTCTAGCCTATTACACTTTGAAGTAAAAACAACTCGACCGCCACTATGTCTCGGTAGTTGATTCCTGGTCCGTCAAAAAGCTCATCTCTTGATGTCACACTTTTTATCTTCCTACCCTTGTGCTTGGGCCGGTGACTGTCAAAGAAAACGAAAGGAAAAAGGTGACGCCCTGTCGTCTGGTGTTATTAAACTTGACACTTTTTTAGGTGTTAAACTGGGCACTTTCGGCTTCAAGACTGCGAGGCCGCACAAAAGTCTGAGAAAAAGCTGAGCGAAAGCTTTTGTTTTCTTCTTGGTACTGCACTGACGTCACAGCATGCAAGCATGAGTACAGTACAGTTGGAAGTAGTTAGCATCACGTGCCATGCTCATCCTTGTCATCAAAATCAAAACAAACACTAATTGGCTTGTAGGGACGTCGGGTCGCCTCCGTCACTGCTGACGTGGCCGAGCGAGGAGGGGTTAGGTTTGGTCTCTACTCGGTTGTGATTGTTTAGCACCACCGCACACGGACTAAATTGATGACGGCAGGTATGGACTGTGGCTGTGATCCAACAACTTCATTAATTTTGTCGTTTGCATCGATCGTCCGTCATCTGTCTTCTTGTACCGGCCGGCAGGGGCCCGGCCCGGGCCATCGAGGATTGATTTAATTTGGGCACGCACGCACGCACCCGCCTCACACCGTCAAACACGTACGCACACCAAGCTGAAAGCATGCTGTGGCAGCGCTGTGCTGTGGTGGTTAGTTCCGGCGCCCCTGGTTGGCTGGTTCCGTGGAATACTTGTCCGCCGGCGCCGCTCCTCCAACCGATCGATCATCACGGTCATCGTCGTCTTCGTTGACGACGACACGACGACACTAGGTGCATGCTGCTGGGAGCGATCGAGCTGCATCGCGCCTGCAGGCAGGAAGCTAGGCGCCCATGGCCGCCGGTCACTCACCAGTCACCACCACCACCACGTACTCCACTCACCAGTTGTACTCTTGTGCTGAGTACGTGTCCATCGTGCCAACCAGCAACCTTCCATCCGGACCCGCGCGCGGCCGGCCGGTGACGGAGAGACGTGTAGCATCACGCACGTACGTACGGCGACGACGAAGCAGAACCAACAACACGGCGCGCGCCACAACAGTTATTAATGCGACGAAGAATTATTAATACGAGCGGGCCCCACACGCCAGTCGCATGGGAACAAAAGCAAAAAACATGCACAACATCCCTTTCCCAGCGGCGGCGAGCTGACCAGCGGACCGGATCCAATTCACGCACCGAATTGCGACGGCAAAACCACCAACACGTACGCACACACAGCCACACATGTGCATGAGCATGAGCATGACGCCGCCAGTGTAAGTAGTGTTGCTAAACAATCACATCGAAATTATTATTCGTTCGTCGCTTGTTTGTTTGTCTGTCATTAGTAATAAGCGTCACCTCGCTAAGATCGTGTTTTCATCACCTCAGATTCAATTCGTCTAGATTAATAAGTTGTTTGGTGCTTGTCTTTTGTTTGCTTTCGTTCCGGACTTGCCTCATCGTTAGGAAAACAAACACTTGGTTGCCCTTCGTTGAGGTTTTTTTTTTTTTTTTTTGTCTAGTTGTTCTCTACCTCCTCTTAATAATGAAATACGTGCGTGCTTAACGCATATTCGGGAAAAGAAAATGTATGTAAGCGCCCCTGTGTCTTGTTTCAAACCTACAACCTAATTGAACAATCGACATATATAAAGTTGTGAAGGAAACAAACAGTTAGGGATTTTTTTTATACTTCTATACTTATGGTGAAAGTATATATGGCATTTGTGACTTGTCACATTCTACTTTTTTTTTTCATAATTCCTAATAACTGAATGAAAGAAAGAGTTAGGAATTACTCCATTCGGATCCTAAAAAGAGTGTCATTTTAGGTTTTTTTTACACATTGTGTTTGACCGTTCGTCTTATTAAAAAATTATGTAGATTATAAAATAAATAAATCATTAGTAAAGTATTTCTAGTGATTAAAAAACGTCATAACAAAATAAGTACTAATACTAATAAAAAAATGAATAAGACAACTAGTCAAGAAAGATGGCTGAAAAGTTTCCACAAGCACAAATTCCGCTTTTTATGGGTCCAGAGATTCTTTCACAAAACAATCTATCTTTCTCTAGTTACACTACCATATCTTCAGTTTGCTGTTCTCTAACAACATGTGCTGAAAAAGATGGATTGTTTTGTGAACAGCAAACATTGACGGCACACGTACATCTTTTTCTAGTGTTTTCTGTTTTTTTTTTTTTCAGGAGCAAATTGTTCTGCTTCTTCTATTATACTGGCTTTCGACTTCCACTAGGAGAGAGGCGCAGCGCAGGCAAGCAAACATAGGCCCATGATTTCGTGGGCCTGGGGACGTTGGTTGCCTGGGCCAAGAGGCCTGGCAGCCCTGGCAGGGCACGATGCAAAGGCCTGGTCCAGGTATAGCCCAACTGCTACAAATCCGGGCTTTTTTCCAGCCCAGATCACTCAGACAAGACGACAATGTGAGTTGGAATTGGTTCCTCGGTGTGAAATTCCTAAGTACGAGTACCTTATCATCAATCAATACCTCGGTGTAAATACTTATCATTTGTTAAAATTTTAAAAAAAGTACTTATCCGTTGTTGACTTGACTTGGCTAACACCAACTAAAAGTACTTATCCTTTGTTGACTTGACTTGGCTAACACCAACTTCATCAACTAACTATTCAGTCAATGTGTGCTTTTCTCACTTGAGCGGTTCATGGCGCGCCGCTTAGGGGTGTTTGATTAATTTGTCCAAGGGCTTGTTTTAGCCCTATAAAACTTAAAAAATAAAAGACTCTCAAGAGGTGTTTCTAGGGATTTTTTCCCCCAAACCAGTCTGTTGGGTTTCCTACGGAGTTTTATGGACTTTTTAAAGTCCCGAAAAAAGGCCGGGGGCGAAACAATCCCTATAGTCATGCTCGATCGGTTTCCACCATCGACCTCAAACGCCCCTTTATGCACACCACCCAGCTTGGTCCATCAGCATTGCCTTTGACATGGACACACAAGCACGTCGGTACGCCCAAGCAACACACGCAGTAGTGTCGAAAGCTTGAAACGTCTCGGACAACAATTCATAATAACATAGCTCTATTAATACAGACACGAATTTGGTGAACCAAATCGCAATAGAATTATTTATTTTTAACACCAGCATATTATGTTTATATTAAAAATAAATAATTTTATAAAAACATGACCAGTTTCATATGGGGGATTTATTTATTTGCCACTCTTACGAACGCTCGTTGCTTCGTAAAACCATTCTTACATGACGCCTTATTTATTTGTCCTATAACACAGTAACTTCCTTATTTATTTTGCCCTTTTCGCTGATGTGGCATGACAACTTAGTGTGCCAGCGTGGACGTGGGGCTTGGAGCACTAGATGGAGACGTGAAATGACCATCCTGCCCTCCTCTCCATTGGCTGACGCGTGGGCCCCACATGTAAGCTCCTTCTTTAACCTCCCGCCATCACCATGCAGCAAGTCGCCTCGCTAGTCTGGTAGTTCACCATGCAGCAAGCCGCCTCGCTACTGCGCTCTACATGGCATGGCGAGCAGCGATAGGAGGAGAGCAGAGCTGACACGACGGTCGTCATGGCGCTTTGGCCTGTTGGCTGTTGCTACCTTTTTTTTTTTTTTTTTGAGGAATCTTCGGGAAGCTGTTGCTACTTGCTGCTAAGAGTGGTGTGGTCCTCTGATGATGGCATGCATGTAAGATAAGCCTTTCCTATTTTTAGCTTTGCATGTTTATTTGGTGCATGCGCGCATAAACTCTGAGCTGTGGACGCCGTGAGCTCGTAGATAGGCCGTGGCCGAGAATAGCTAGGGATGGATGCGCAGTAGGCACAAATCAACTAGAGCACGAAGCGATGCCCCTTCAGCTCGAAGCACCGGCGGCAGTTTCCGGACGGACGGCCGGCCGTGGCCCTCGCTGGCTTGCTGCGTTGACGATTCTTATTATATATACATACATATTGAATAAAAAAAAAAAGTACAGTAGAGTTGAGGATTCTGCGGCCCAGTACATGGCGCATCCAGTTCCTAAACACGATCCAGCAAGATGGGACGCGGACAGAACAAATATCGCTGCTGTAGTACATGTACCCTCACCACTCTCACCCAATAGCATTGCATTAGTAAATTGATTGGGCGTGCTCCCCGTTCGGCTTGCTGCATGGTGATGGCGTGAGGTTGAAGAAGGAGCTTACATGTGGAGCCCACACATCAGCCAGTGCAGGGGAGGACAGGATGATCATTTCACATCTGCATATAGTGCTCCAAGTCCCACGTCCACGCTGGCACGCTGAGTTGTCATGCCACATCAGCGAAAAGGGCAAATAAATAAGAAAGTTCTTTGTTGTGTTATGGTACAAATAAATAAGGCGTCATATAAGAGTGGTTTTCGAAGACCGAGCGTCCGTAGGAGTGGCAAATAAATAAATACCCCGTTTCATATCACCAAAATTGGAGTTGCCTTATGAATCTCAAAAACTAACGGAAGGCCGGATTCTTAACAAAGTTTTATTTTGGGGTCAGATTCCCAAATTCAAAGAAAAAAAGGGTTAGGTCCAAACTTTTTCCAAATTCGTAATTCTCTCTTAGAAGTATCTTGCTCGGCTCGGCCTGTACGTGTGCTCTGCCCAGCAGCCTCCAAACGCGCATGCAATAGCAACTATATTTTTGTATTGGGCCCAATGTAACGGGCCTTCGTCTTGCTCACAGACCCGGTCAGCACGTTTCACACGCATTCCTGGCCTGATGCATGCATTCTGTCTTTGATGGATCCATGAACAACACGTTGTCAAAATATGCCATCTCTATCTTTTTTACTCGATCTGTTTGTGATGACAAGGCAAAGCCAGGACTACGGTCATCTACAGACAGACAGAGTATAAAGACGAAATTAAGGCGCGTGTGAAAATCATCTCTTTGAGTTTGACCGCTATGTTTGCAGGATCGATCGGACTGTCGACGCGGCGGACCGCGACGTCGTCGCCTTCCAACGAAACCTAGACTAAACCTCTGACGGTTTTGCTTTTACCTCGTCGTGCGTGCGTGGTCAGACGACGACCGGAGCCTAGCGGCGGCTAGAGGACGACCATCGAGATCATCGACGACGACGACAATGTTGCTGCACTTGCACAACCGTACCGTTTTGACCCGTAGGTCGCGGTAGTGGATGTGCATGCACATCACATCCAGATCAGCACGCCGGCCTTGTTCGATTACGCAGGTGCAAGTTGGGGTATAGATACTTGCACTCCAGTTAACCACAGCCACAGCTGACCATGCATGGAACCTTCTTCTTCCACAGTTCAATTCAGAACCGCACGCGCAACTTAACTGGGCCGGCCGGCCGGCCTTGTCACGACTTGGTTGCAATGCAACCAGTCACAGCGCAGCCACGTATATATAGATGAGTTAATCCAAGCTCTAGATGCATGCACGCGCGTTCCGTTCAAAGTGACACTTTGCACATGAGTATATACTATACATATATATACTAGTGGTATATATGGTAACGTACAAGTAGTATTATTGTGTATATATGCCTTTGTAAATAATACCGCGTAAGACTTGACTGAGGCTACTTTTACGCGGCACGGCAGACTAGCTATATGACGTAAGCTCTTCATCGTCAGCCAGTAAGAAGCAAAGAAAGGTCAAACTCAATTAGTTCTCGTTCTTCGAAAGTACTACTCTCTCCCTACTTATTCTCATTTTTGGAAAAATCAAACATTGTCAACTTAACCAAATGTATATATCTACAAGAAAAAGAAAAATTCATTCTGTCCTTATGTGCTTGGCATAGGATGTCACCTAGATCCATATATACTCTCTCAAAATGCTACTTTCAAGTCCTTCAACCTAGCTTCAGGTCTCATCTGAAACCAAACAAATCTTAACACTCTTTCTCTATACGCTTACGTGGCACGCTAAATGTGTACTGAAGTGAACTCGACGTATGGGCCCACTTGTCAGTTGTTTCTCCTGTTTTCTCCCTAGTTGGGGCATATACTTATTAATTATTGGCAAAACGATCTTTAAACTTCCCTTTTGTGGCCAACAAACCATCACCTTCTTTAATCTCCAAATAAGACAGTAGAACCACACCCGTCACTACGCTTGTCATGACTAGAGTGGCTATATATACTCACTTTCTTTCAAATTATAAGTCGCTTTGACGACTCAAAACGATTTATAATTTGGAACGGAGGAAGCAGGTTCTACTATAAATTAAATTGTAGTCAGCTACTGTAACTACATCTATAGATGTCGTCGTAGTTTATCTCGTAATAATAAGTTGGAACCAGTCGTGCAGTTGCCGTGTTCTAATCATCGTCAGTAAGTCACAATCCGGACCGGTTCTACCTACGCACAAACTAGATTCGATCGTGCGTGCTCAGTCAGTGAGAAAGAAAGAAAGAAAGAAAGTTCAATTATATTGATTCGTTCCAAAAACGAGCCTTGCCTTAGGCTTACATCAATGCATGGTTGCAACTGTTAACTAACTTTATCAAAAACCTTGATAAACTAAACTTTACAGTCAAGTTGAATTGGATATTGATTCTAAAAGTCAGACTCATCAGACCAACAAGCAAACCCCTCTTTCTTATTATTACACACCTAATAAATGATGTATATCCGTGCCACAACATAACTTTTCCTACAATCTCAAGGCAAAACGACGTACGTTCAATTCTCATCAGCGATGATGTCCACAAGACAGCTTAATTTTCAAACGAAATCTAGGTCAGATCCGACGACCCTCTCGTCTCCGGGCGCGAAGCTGCCCACGTCGTCGTCCGCCCCAGCCGATCGAGAGCTCACATGCATATATGACGGCCACCCACACGCCATTAAAAGCACCAAGAAGAAGCACACACGCAAAGCTAGCCCAAAACTCCTCCCTCTCTTTTGAATTCGCATCGTTGCGCCGCGTAGTATCGTTGTGTTATATAAACACCCTGCGGCTGCAGCATGGCTCTGCATCTCAACCCATTACGCAGCAGCAACAACGTCCATAGCTGTTTCAGCTTTAGCAGAACAACACCAGCACGAGGTCCTGGGCCTCTCTTCTTCACCCTTGCCGGCGCCGCCGCCTCTTCCTCCTCGTTGAGCCGCACCTCGTCGTCGTCGCTGGTCCGTCGGTCTCGGAACAGCGGGAACAGGAAGAAGACCATAGGGTGTGTGGCGTCATCGTCATCGGCAGCACCGTCGGAGGCGCCGAGCAGCAGCAGTAGCGCGAGCGCCGCAGCGTCGTCGGCCATGGCGGCGGCATCGGTGCGTGTGACGGCGGTGGCGACGATCAAGGTCACCGTGGGCGGGTTTCTGAACAGCTTGAGGCCGTCCAGGGCCATTGACGACGTCAAGGACCTCATTGGCAGGTCGCTCTACCTCGAGCTCGTCAGCTCCCAGCTTGACGCAAGTGAGCACACACAACTTTCTATTATCTCGCTCGATTGCTCTCTAGCTACTACTCTACTCCAATCCTACTTTTTTTTTAATGTTATATATTCCATCCACCTCGATATATATTTAAATGAAATAATGAAATCACTTGACGGCCAATCATGAGCAATCATACATGCACATGTAGTGTTTTACTTTATTTTATATTAAAAATAAATAAACAACCTAATTATATTGGGAACCATTATATGATATTTAATTTGTCAAAGCTGTCTTTTTGTATATATAGGACGAATCTTTTAAAAAAAAAAATATATATATATATAGGACGAATCTAGCTAGTAGCAAGAGAAGACTTAGGCAAATACCAAGAATAATAGCCCCTAAACATTTTAATTTATTCTTCTAGTACTAGTATAGCTTAGAGAAGAAACACTATTAATTGACTTTACATGGCACTACTACTAGCTAGTTGTACCTCATCGTTTTCAGTCAAAGATAGAATTGACACACACAAACATAGGAGATTTTTTCTTTCTTTTTACACAAATAGTCGCCTGTCGCTTTTTTAGTACGTACCCTGCGACATGTCATTTCACTTTGAAAAATTCTGATTGACAAAAGCGCAATTTGATGAGGAAAAAGGAGAGAACCACGCACTTGCTTGTTGGAAAGTTACCATGACTTGCGTTAGCAAGTGCGTACTTTGAACGGGTCCATTCCACAAAGCATATATGCATGCGCTTGGAAAAAAACTTGGCGATGCAACGACGAAAATGCGCGTGGAACTGAGACGACGAACCACTGTTTTGGCATCCTGCATTCATCCTTCATCGATCACATGCATATATGCATATGATGCATATGTCCATGGATCGATCGATGGATGCGAACGTACAACCGAACACGGTCCCCGATCAAGATAATCTTGTACAACAGTGACACGCAATGGTCTCTGAATCGCACACACATATACGTACGGCAGGTCGGATCGATCAGATACCACACATAATTCATGTGTAGCACATTTGCAGCCTCGCTTTCGGTCCAACAGTACGAGAGTTGAAAACTTCGAACAGTTTTTGTACCTAATGCACAAGTCACCCTACGTACTTGTACAGCGACATTATGCACATTATGCGCAGCGGAATCTAGAGATCGAGGACCGGGGCTGTCTGTGCTGCAGCCCTCTTGGACAAAGAAAAACCCCAGTAGAGCCACCTAATAAATAAAAGGTGAATTCTCAAAAAAAAAGGTTAAAAATAAGTCACAAAGTTATAAAGAATTATGACTAGTTCTTTTCATATTTTCAATCCTCTGCCGAAATTGGTTTTATGTTTGGCTGCCCATATATACATCAAAAGTTGCTAGAGAAGATATAGTAGGCATGAAATATCCTTAAGTGAAAATACTTTTTTCATCCTCAGCTTGAAATCGATCTTAAAGCTAGGCTCTCAACATTACGTTACACAACCGGTTCGGAGAGTGGGTTTCATATGGAGTAGTAAGGCTGCCAATAGAGGGGAGTCCTTGGGTTATAGCTGTCCAGGTGGAGGGAGCAGATGAGGGGGTATAGAAGCAATGTAGCAGGATGTCTACGGACGGAGGTGGACAACGGTTGGTAGGGGAAATGGTCTAGTGACATCTGGTTAGAGCGTTAAAGGGGGCAACGGGCCTGACACGATGGACAAGAGCTTTGCCACATAGTGTTTCCATAATTATATAAAAAAGAAGGTCATTAGGGGGCCTAAATATAACTAAGATTGTAGAAAAATGATTCAAATGTAATAACTGTATTAATTACGTCTAGTGCACAATGGTTGTGGCAGTCTTGCTACACCACCAAACATAAGGACATGAATTTGCATGAGGCTTAATTTACCACCTAATTTTATCTTTTGTTTGTCATTTTAAGGTTTCGTTTGGCACGGCTCTATTTTACTAGTGAATTTTTTTTCCTTTAGCTCGACGAGCCGTGCTCTATAATGAAAGTTGAAGTTGTTTTTGGTGATATGTTTGACAAAAATAGCTCCACTTTTAGATAGGTCCATCAGGAGAACAAATCGATTGCTACTAGTTTTGGATAGATCCGTCGACCATGATCATATCGATCGCTACTTTTATCGCTCGCGCGTGCGCGTCCTACCGAGTGGTGGTGCCAACTGCCAGACGTCGGAACCTCAATTATTCCACGTGTGTTTTCCTTAACTTGGCGGGGGACAAGGAAGTACGTCTCTCTCACTCTGGGTCGTAGCATACGGGTGGGTGGTTTCCAAAAATCCTCTCACAAAGATGTTGCCGGACACACACTACGGTACATGTCCATCTCTTTCTTCTTCTGTTCATCAGACCAGCTAAATCTGCAAGAAAACGAACGAAATCATATACAGGATAGTACATCGTCGAAGTCATCTATTTGGATCATGGTTTTGATTCAGTCTTTTACTCAAAAAATCAAAGTGATTTATTTGGATTAAGATTATAATATTCCTAACTACATTCATTATATGATTTAGTTTATGTACTATATATATGATGTAGGTATATGCACGTAGCGCTATACGTGTGTGTATATGTATTTTAGCGGCACAAGAAAGTGAAGTGGCGTGTGCATGCATGTCTCTCCCTGTCAACCCAATCCTAAATTAAATAGCCTTGAGCCCTTCATAAATCGCTGGCCGGTGTGGTTGCAAAATGCCAAAATGTCAAAACAAAATACATACTCCTCCATGTGCTCCTGCACCAAAGTAATTAAGCACGTGCTCCAGCAAGTCTATAATGTGTTTCAAATCGCAATAATAATAAATGCCGGCCGAAAATTGCACCTTCCGTTAAAAACGACGGTCCAACATGGACACTATATACAAAAAAAAAAAAACAATATCAGGATCAGTCTGATTTCATTTTAGGAGGAGGCTGTAGGATAATTTACGCAACTTCCCCTAGCTACCTAGCTAATAAGGCATCTGAAAAATCAAAAGCTAACATTTCTAATAATTTACATAGAGCCAGTCGAATAAACACGTGCCAACCACCTCTGTTCGATCAAGTGTCAATATATATTTCGGTGCATCCAAATTAAATTAATTCACGAATAACATATTATACCATGCTTACCGGCCTTGTACATACATCATCATGCACATAGTAATCTTGCATTAATTGCGGCTGTAAAAACTACTATCATCTATATATTATCGTGAAACAAGTTAACCGTGTGTTCGTTCCTTTGTCTTGAAAATTATGATGGAAGCAGAGACGGGGCAGGAGAAACCCAAGCTCCAGAGCTACGCCCACCAGGTGGAAGACAACGACGCCGACGTGGTGACCTACGAGGCCGACTTCGACGTGCCGCCGGGCTTCGGCGAGATCGGCGCCGTGCTGGTCACCAACCACCACCACAACACCGAGATGTTCCTCGAGGACGTCAAACTCTACTCCTCCTCGGCGGCGGCGGCCGGCTCCGGCTCCGGCTCCGACTCCGACAGCGGCGACGGTGCCCGCGGCGCGCCGCTCCTGGCGATCCAGTGCAAGTCGTGGGTGGAGCCCAAGTCCGCTGACGCCCACGGGAACGGGAAGCGCGTCTTCTTCGCTAACAAGGTACAGTGATAGGTCTGGAAATTAATTACCAGATCAACTGTGTACTTTACTTGTACTCCATCCAACGACTTAATAACATGAGCTTAATATTCATCCATGCATGTGCCAAACCATCTCGTTCAACCTATAAACCGTTACCCGTATACGTCATCCGCATCACAAGTCAAGCTCCTAAATATAGGGGCATGGTCTATTCTAGATCTCTTGTGATATTTTTTATTATCAATCAAGTTGACACACGGTGTCCATTCGTTAAGAAAAGACCAAGAAACTTGGAGAGTTAAAGCATCTCAAGTTTAACCAAATTTATATATGATAAGATAATAACATTTAGGATGTCAAGTAAGCATCATTGAATTCTTTGTTAAATATATTTTCATAATATACTCATTGATGTTAAAAATCTTTTTAGTTCTGTATAATTTTGGTCAAACTTGAGATGCTTTGACTCTCTAATATTCTTGGAATGCCTTATAATTTGGGATGGAGGCGTAGCTACTAGTATTAATCCGGGATTGAGAGGGTTCAAAGTCAAGTCGCATTTCCGTCTTCTCTAAATAGATGGTAAAATGTGATTTAAGTATGAATACTTGTGACACTAAATGTGCACAATATGAAAATAATAATACAATTTATGGTGTACAATGAATAATTATACTAATATGGTCTCGCAAGTCTTTGTGCTTAAGTTAGAAAATTTTGACTTAAGACAACTCTATGAATTGATTTATTCAGAGATGAGGGAGTATCTAGAAAAAGTGAAAACATCATATAGTTTGGATTGTATGGAGTATGTATTCCATCATCAGGTTACAGTAACATACTACTATATAATTTATTTATAGAAAGATTTGATCAAATCTTAGTAATAACAAGCTAAAAATGTGAACAACTTCTAAATCATTCCGCTTGGAAAAAAAACTGTATTGGAACAATAAATGGGCCAACTAGCTGAAAACTCATCAACCGCCCATGGTCCAAAAACAACAGCAACGATATAGTAGATGGGCCGAGCCATACGCCACGGCCCAACGACAGTGATGATTTTGCATTATTATATCAGGACTGAAAATGATTTCCTCTCCACTGAAAAGCTGAACTGAAAATTTCTTGGCGCGCAGCCTTACCTGCCGGGCCAGACGCCGCCGGGGCTCCGGAGCTACCGGAAGATGGACCTGGAGCAGAAGCGCGGCGACGGTACCGGCGAGAGGAAGTCCAGCGACCGCATCTACGACTACGACACGTACAACGACCTGGGCGACCCCCGACAGCGACGGCGGCAAGAAGGCGCGCCCCGTGCTCGGCGGCAGCGCGCAGTTCCCCCTACCCGCGGCGGTGCCGCACGGGCCGGCCGATGTCAGCGACGGACCCCAAGACGGAAACGAGGAGCGGCGACGTGTACGTGCCGAGGGACGAGGCGTTCTCGGAGGTGAAGAACCTGCAGTTCTCGGTGACCACGCTGCGGTCTGTGCTCCACGCCGCCGTGCCGGCCGTGCAGTCCACGCTCATCGACCCCGACCAAGGCTTCCCGTCCTTCTTCGTCATCGACAAGCTGTTCGAGGACGGTGTCGAGCTGCCCAAGGTCGAGCAGCTGGGGTTCCTCCGCAGCGTCGTGCCGCGCCTGCTCCAGGTCCTCCGCGACGGCCCCGGCGACCAAGCCCTCCTCTTCGACACGCCCGCCAATGTCCAGAGTATGCATACATCGATCTTGCTCTAGCATTTCCAGTTTCATTCAGTTAGCAGAGCACATAGGAATTCTATGTAAAATTCAGCAATTCAAATTTGTTTGCAAACATGGAAATTCAAATTCATCGGACACCAACTGCTTGTTGCTTGCAGAGGACAAGTTTGCATGGCTGAGGGACGAGGAGTTCGCGAGGGAGACGCTTGCCGGGATGAACCCATATGCGATCGAGCTCGTCAGAGTAAGTCCATCTCCATATCCAAGATAACTTCTATTTTTTCTTTTGATCCGTGTCTGATAGTCTGAAAATACGAATGTTGCAGGAGTTCCCTCTGAAGAGCAAGCTGGACCCGGCGGTGTACGGGCCGGCGGAGTCGGCGATCACGGCGGAGGTGCTGGAGCGGCAGATGGGGCGTGAGATGACGGTGGCAGAGGCTGTGTCGCAGAAGCGGCTCTTCATGCTGGACTACCACGACCTGTTCCTGCCGTACGTGCACAAGATCCGTGCCCAGGCGAACACCACCATGTACGGCTCGCGCACCGTCTTCTTCCTCTGCGACGACGGCACGCTGCGGCTGCTGGCCATCGAGCTCACGCGGCCGGCGTCGCCGACGCAGCCGCAGTGGCGCCGCGTCTTCACCTCGTCCACGGACACCACCGAGTCGTGGCTGTGGCGGATGGCCAAGTCGCACGTGCGCGCGCACGACTCGGGCCACCACGAGCTCGTCTCCCACTGGCTGCGCACGCACTGCGCCGTGGAGCCCTACATCATCGCGGCCAACCGGCAGCTGAGCGAGATGCACCCGGTGTACCAGCTGCTGCACCCGCACTTCCGCTACACCATGCGCATCAACGCGCTGGCGCGGTCCGCGCTCATCAACGCCGGCGGCATCATCGAGCTCTCCTTCTCGCCGCAGAAGTACGCCATGGAGCTCAGCTCCGTCGCGTACGACAAGCTCTGGCGCTTCGACACGGAGGCGCTCCCCGCCGACCTCGTCCGCAGGGGGATGGCCGTGGAGGACCCCGACGCGGAGCACGGGCTCAGGCTCACGGTCCAGGACTACCCGTTCGCCAACGACGGCCTGCTCGTCTGGGACGCCATCAAGGGCTGGGTGACGGCGTACGTTGCCCGGTTCTACCCGGACGCTGGCACCATCGCCGGCGACGCGGAGCTGCAGGCGTTCTGGACGGACGTGCGCACCGTGGGGCACGGCGACAAGAAGGACGCGGCGGGGTGGCTGGCGCTGGACTCGCCGGCGAGCCTGGCGCACGCGCTGACCACCATCATCTGGGTCGCGTCGGCGCACCACGCCGCCGTCAACTTCGGACAGTACGACTTCGCCGGATACTTCCCTAACCGGCCGTCCATCGCGCGCACCAACATGCCGGTGGAGGAGCCCGTCGACACCGCCGCGCTCGCAGCGTTCTTGGACAACCCGGACCAGGCGCTCCGCGATTGCTTCCCGTCGCAGGTGCAGGCGACGCTGGTGATGGCCGTGCTGGACCTGCTGTCCACGCACTCCCCCGACGAGGAGTACCTCGGGGGGCTGGAGACGGCGCCGTGGAACGACGACGCCACGGTGCACGCAGCGTACGGGGAGTTCAATGCCCGGCTGAAAGAGATCGAGGGCATCATCGACGGGAGGAACAAGGATCGGAAGCTCAAGAACCGGTGCGGCGCCGGCATTGTGCCGTACCAGCTCATGAAGCCCTTCTCTCAGCCCGGTGTCACAGGGATGGGCATTCCTAACAGCACGTCCATCTGATGGAATTCTTCGCCATTAATTACTCATTGTAATTGTAATACCAGGGTGCAAACTTTACTTCTCGATAGGTGGGTGTAGTGTATTTATTTATCATCTTAATTTGTTTTTACATTTCTACTAATACTAGTCGTCAATTCGAAGCATTCATTTTTCAAAGGTTTACTATGTATTGCTTATTTGATACACTCGTTGTACCACTAAAGCCTTGTTCATTTATACACCAAACCAAAAGGATTGATGGATGTATTTCTAACTTCATACTCACCTCGGTAACAAGTAGGTACCTTGTTAGCTAGTCACTTATTGGGTAGTCTCTACGAGTTCACAAATATGTGTGTTTGTGAATTGTTAAAAGTGACTAGAGTACTTAAAGTTTAAATGAGCCATTTGTCATATGATACTTTTAATGACTTGTAGAGCAAGAACTTGGTAATGTTGTAGTAAATGAGGAATACTTGTGAGGCAATACATCAAATGACTATTGGTGATATAGGACCACAAAAAAAATTGAGGCCATTGAAGAGGAGGCTCCTCAAGTTGCTGCTGCTCCATGACAATTGGATGCATCAGATGTGGTAGTGCTGCGCCACCACATGGAGGTGCCTCAGAGATTATGTACGGGGGCTTGCCTGGGTAAACTTATATCACACTAACTTATGGCTCCATCTTCAGGACACGAGTCAATCATCGCCATCTTCTAGACTTGGTTACCATTACACTGGTTTCTAGTTCGATTTCATAGTCCATCAGTTGATCTACCAACCATATTGTCGTGCCTAAATGATATGCATTAATGCAATAAGTGAAACAGGCATAGCACAAATATTAACAAACACTAACATACAACAACACGTCGTGGGGTGAACTAATAGTATACATTGTTCTAGTTCATTCAACTCTCATGTTCTCCCCAAAACGACTTTCTTGTGAGCTGATTAATGAACTCCACAAATAAGTTATAGTGTGGCATAATTGTTGATGGTTATTACAATCATAGCACAAGTTAGCAAAAAACCATTCTTACAATTTAAACATACAAACTAAAGCTAGAACAATATGTTAAGCACACATCTATCTACTACTAAAAAGAAATAAGCAAAAGTTTGCTCAGTTCACATATATCATAGAGGTAGGAATACGACGGTGACTTGCTCTACTGGCGATGAGGGTGGCTATGGGGATTTTTGATAGCGACGTTTCAATTGGCATGCTATTTTTTTGTGGCTCATAAATAAAAATATATTGACATGTTATAAAAAAATGGCTATATAGCAACTTATAATGGCACTCACGTGTTGATCTATAAGCTGACTGATTTCGGCTGATTCAATAGTATTCTATAAGAGAGGATAATGTTGCCCACATATTCAACTTGTCCCCCATTTTGGATACCTACCTAACACATTTTGAACAATGATAGGTAAACCATTTGTACTGTGTAAAAAAAAATCTTCAAACATCATTGTCAATAACAACCTTGCGAACATTGATATTAGGAAAAAAAAAAAATGTATGGGTAAAGCTTTAAAGAACTAACTACGCATATGAGGTAAAAACGCATTCCCGCTCACATACAATTTTCCTTTTCGTCGGCACTGCCCGCGACGCGTTAAAATTGGCTTGAACACCCGGTGTGGTCCCAAGGCCCAACAAACCAGAGCGCAGCCCATTACTCTGGGAAACCGAATTGGCCGAAGCCCACTACCCCTCGTCGGCGACGGCCGCACCACACGGTTTCCACGGCCCGTCCCCGTCGTCTCCGACCCCGACCACTGGCGCTCGGCGCGCGCCATGGAGCCGGACGCCGACGAGGACTACATGGGCGACCTCTCGCGCTTCCTCCCGCCGAGTCCGTCCTCCTCCTCCCCCACCGAAGAACCTCGGGCGCCGGAAGCAGCCACCCACGCAGGCGCAGGTGCGGGCGAAGCGCGGGAAGAGCGTGCCGTGGCAGGAGCGGCGGCGGCAGGAGCGCGAGCGGAAGCAGCGGGAGGAGGACGCCCGCACGATGGCCGGCCTCGCGGAAGCTATCCCGGAGAGCAACGTAGGGTTCAGGATGTTGAAGCAGATGGGGTACGATCCCGAGTCCCGCGGCGCCGCCGCGGAGCCGGTCGGCATCGAGATCCGCCGCTCGCGGGCGGGGCTCGGGGCGGAGGAGCCTGCGTTGACTCCGGCGATGGCGGCGGTGCCGGTGGAGAAGTCGCGGGAGGTGGTGGAGCGGGAGCGGAGGCAGCAGGAGGAGATGGCGGTAGAGCTAAGGGCGCGGAAGAGCACGCAGTGGAAGGGCCGGAGGGTGGTGTGGGACTATCGCAAGGCAGAGAGGGCGCTCGCGCAGCTGGAGAACCGCGAGGTGGAGCCACCGGCACCGGAGGGGGAGGAGAAGGAGAAAGGGGCAGAGGAGGAAGAGGAGGTTATCACTGAAGAGGTAGTCAATTTTACTCTTTTTCCTTGTTATATATGTTGGTCTCATTGTTTAGAATCACAGGCCTAATATGATCGTGCTATGCATTATATGATTTACAAAAGTCGAACTTATTGAAGCCTGTAGAGATTTGTATGGGATTCCTGGGAATGTAGTGTAGTTCACACAAAACTGATAATGGTATTAAATCAAGTATACGAATGTTGAGCCATTTTGCCACCTTTGTCGTCAACTTGTCAAAACCATGTTTCAGATACAAAAAAAAAAAAAGGAAAGAAAGAATGCGACCTTGTTTTTTTTTTTTTTTTTGGGGCTTAAAAAAGATCAAGCTGAAATGCTTATGTATTGCCTGATGATAATAATATGCCTACTTTTTTTCATACCCATGTCGTGTGAAGGCAGTGAGTAGTAGCATGAATATGGATTGTGAGTTCTGAACTTTACTAACTGTGCTGGTGTTGCCATGTTTTGTGTTGTAGGATTTGCAGAACATACTGTCTAAGTTGCGTGACCAGTACCAGTATTGCCTTTATTGTGGATGCAAGGTGAGCTTTGTTAGGGAAACTTAGTAAACTTTTTTTGATACAGCATCTTCGGTACCTTTTAAACTGGATGTTTTTTCCTCCTTTCTTCAGTATGAATCACCAGAAGCGCTGGCAAAGGAATGCCCCGGTCCTGATGAGGATGACCATTGATTTGTTGTGCGAAGGTGACAAAGCATAGTCTTTGATACAAACAGGTGATGGTTCTATACTCACTGCAATGATGTTTGGCCATGATTGATTCACAATACATTGGAGTATCACGAGCTTTGTGCTCTTGTCCTTATCATACAGACACAATAAGCACTAGAAGAGCTTACTTTTTTTGCCGTATTGGTACCTTTATACTTCTAGTTAAATAGTTTCTAGCTATTGTATATCAGAGTGATGAGACCTTAAGTTGACACAAAACAGAATTATTTCCCTGAAAGTTATGCCATAGTTCTGTTATGCCATGCAATGTTCCAAATCACTATTAACTGCTACATGTGCAATATCTCAATATTTTTTCTTGAGTAAAACGGGAGAGCTGTGTGCCATTTTATTAAGAGAGGAAAATAGTACAGAGGAGGAGGCCAATTGACTAAAGTGGCAACTCATCTAGCAAACAGGGTTAAAAAAGCGTCACAATACAAAGGTCTTACAAGTCTCCCTGCCATAACGTGATGTCGATTAAACTGCGTCCTCATTAACGTATGGCCCCGGTCGGGCCGGCGATTAGCAAGTGCGAGGTGGGCGACCGTTCGGGGCCTCCAAAATCGGAGGGCCTCCAAATTCACGATTACTACCGCTATACTAGCTGCTATAGTGTTAATTATTTCGTACTAGTTTTTACTCTTTTAGCATTAAGATTTGATCTGTACCTAGTGGTGTAGGACCCATATAAATCTGAAGCTTCATAATTAAGTGAAAGCATGCTTTAATTTTCTTGAAATTTAGGGCCTCATCATGAATTTTGTTCCGGGGCCTCCAAATCCTAGGTACGGCCCTACCTCGGTGCTGAAGGGCGTCTGGGGAACACACGTCCAATACGTGCTGTTTAGCGGTCTTTTTGCATCTCCTTGCGAATACACAGCTTATATATGTAACCAAACGGGCCAAAACGATCAGAAAACGCTATCCACCACATGGGCACTTGGATGAGTCTAGTATACGAATTGAGTTCTACTAATGTGTCTAAATCTAAACTTTTTAAATCTTTATCCTGGCGTGTTTGAAGATTGGCATATCAACTCGATCTAACAATCTTCAAAGTAATAAAGCTTCCCTTATTGAAAAAAAGTAAACATCATCCATCACCTGATACCAATTAAGAGTCAGGCAATGAGCGACCTAAGGAAGAGTTCATGGAGTGAGGAAGCACCAGCCAAGCACCACAAAATGCACTCGTTGACTAGGTTTACAACAGAGGGTCTGAATAATTGGCTTGACTCCCTCAAACATGCAGGTGTTTCGGTGCTTCTAGACTTCCCAAGTCACTAGGATGATTAAGGTAGTGGTTTTCTTCTGCATTTCCTTAGGGACATTTCCTGGTGCTGCCTCACCAGCTTGAGAAGCTTGTTGCCGTGATAAATATCTCAACATGAAAACTGAACTGTATTTGTTCTTCGTCAGTCTGGAAAGATGGGAGTGGGATGGAAAGCCACAAGGAGTATCTGCATATGATATGCTTTGCAGCAAAACTGAAGCGGAGCTACATCTTCAGAAGTCCCTCATCAAGGCACCAAGGCACTTCAGAGCCAGAAGAGAATAGTTGCCAGTGGTGAACAAGCAAACTGTGATTATGGCCTTTGATAAGCGGATGACACTTTTGTATCTGCTTTCGAATTGAGTGAGAGGGGGCTATATTTGTAGTTGGAAAAGTCGAAGTCTATTTTATGAAACTTCCACTGTGCAATGATGGATGGGATATCTGTACATTGCTGTCAGTCTTGTGTGTCGATCTAAGGATCCATCATTGCTGAAGAAATGCCTGGAAAGGGCCATGGTCACTGTTGAACGTCACAGAAGGTGCCATAATACCATATTCTGCAGCATTATTTAGCATGAGGCCAGTTCTTATTTCCTATTGTCCCTAACTTCATCATTGTACTCTTTGGACCCTCCTTAAGGCAATTTCATTGGCCTTCTTTGATACAGGTTTCTCATTTGTTTGCTCTTTGAATTAGACAGTTCTCCAACAGCAACATTTTCAACTTGTACAGCACAATCAAACCTGTCTTTGGAAATAAAAGTGAAGGAATGCCATGAAAAATTGTGGTTGGACATAAAAGGAGATACATGCATCAAATTTTCCAAGACATTCTCTTTCGTTCAATTCCAAGTCTTGATGCTTTATCTAGAAAATGAAACAGTTACACTAATAACTGGATTTCAGTCTCATGGATGTTTTGCGGTTTTTTTCCTTGCTTGTTATTCTTTGTTTTGTCTGTTTGATTTGGCTAAGTATGAAAAGGCCTCTAGCTGTGGCTTGAGTAGCAATCCCCGTGGAAGGTCTGTCGACTCTGTCCCACAACATAGCACAAGTCTAAGATTCGGCCCCGGTTGCCATTGTTCTCACATGGGTTATGGCGCGATGTGTATGGGTGGGGCAGGGGTTCGGAGGTTTTTGGACCTGCATGAGGTCTTCTTAATGCAATGCCTAGGGCTGTCTTGCCCTCCCAGATCGATTTTTTTTTTGGGCTAAGTAGGCTACTATATCGAACTTTTTATACTCTTTTGTGGTCAATGGTTTACATAACTGAACATTGTTCCTTAATCCTCACTGTTTTTCCTGCTCCATAATGTTTTACTGTCATCAAATTCAATGTCCCAGTCTGTAAAATTGGGTATTCTTCTTCAACCTCAGCTGTTGTATTTCATATGAGAAAATTAGTTTCTGAAAAATTGACTTTCGCTGGATTCTTCAATGGAAACATTTTACACTCCTCAACTTTGAACTTTTCGGTATATATTTCAATTTGCTTACCTGGATTTGTTGACTGATTGTTTCCTGTTCCTGATAGAAAAGCATATGACATTACCTTGGCAAATAAGCATGGACAATCTGTGACGCTATTCAAATTTATGTCTTTAATATTCATGCCCTCTCATCTGAACATCTGGTAGAATCATATCAGCGCTGCCCTGACCAAAACACCTGCATGTTGTGTGCATTACAACTCAAAGAATACTTGCATTATGCGTGCGCAGTCAGTTTGTTGAGCAGAAATTGCAGCTCTGATGTTCAACGGTTAATTTTCTAATCTGCAGGGCATGATGACGCATCAGTTTTCCAACTGAGCAAAGGGGCTACATTTTTGGACATCTGCTCGTGAATGCCCAACCCTACTTTCTCGAGCAATATGCAGTGTGACGATAGAATCTCTGTACTGTATGTCGTCTAAGGATCCATGATCACCGATGGTAAGCATGGAATGATCACTGTTGAGTGTCGCAGGAGCTACATAGTCCCATAATATGGCTACAGGCTACCGCATTTGAGCTTGATGCAGTGTTTCATTGGTTCTCTTTTCAGTGTGGGTTCTTCAGCCTTGTTTGGATCCTGAATTACGCTGTGTACCGGCAGCTACAGTTCCAAACTGTACAACAGATCTAAAACACTCACTGTCACTGGAAAGAAATCGGAACACCTTGCTCAATAAACCTTGGTTGGACAAAAGAGTGAAGGAAATTGAAATACATTCACAACAAACTGTGATTGGCCAAAAGGAAATAAATTCGCCAAAAAATCTCTTTTTGTAGGAAAGGTGCTGTTCTCCACTGAGAAAATTTTGTAGATTTGAGAGAAGCTGCTGCATGGATCTCATTCTGCCCTCAGTCAGTCTATCAACACCACACCACTGGTGCTAAGAGCATGCTGCAAAGCCACGCTGTGCCTGTGGTCTCGCTTTTTACATAAACAAGACTCCCTTGGAACCGATTCTTGGCAATGCCAGGCAACATTGTAGGACACAACGGAAAGAGGCATGTAAGTTCTTGCAGCCTCAGGTACAATATTCAGTAGAAATTATGGATGCAGCCATGGTTGCTTTTTCTCCGGATCATTCTCCTGAAAGGTGGTGCACCTGCTCAGGATCACAGGATGTAAAGACCACAGTATCGGCAGCATGGACGCAGACAAGTAGGATATTTTCAATAATCACCCCAAAACTGAACAGAGCAAATTTCAGGATGAACATGAGATTAATAAATCGAGCAAAGTCCCCGACAAGCATACTGATAACTTCAAATCATGGAGGTCTACATAGACGCAACAGATGAGTTCATGGACAACGACAAAACAAATTAGTCTCCTGACATTGCATTATTTCCTTACTTATCGTACTGGATGCTCTAAGCTAGCAAACAGCGTGCAGCGTCAGGCTTTCAGTTCGGCTTTCAGTTCCATCTCTCTGTGCGGCTATGATCTGCTTGGCCTCCTAGAGCGACCAGTCCATTGTGCTGCCGGCCTGGTCGAATGTGCCCGTGGAGCCCTGATCATTGCGCGGCGCTGGCGCTGGCCTGTTTCCCTGCACGGCAAGCTCAAGCTCACCTGAGAATTGGCCGTGATGGCTGCTTGAGCCGGAGTGCACCTCGCTGAGGGGACATCAGGTGGCAACTGAGGCACGTTCCGCCCGACTTCATGGCCCCGGGACTCAGTCCAGGGGCTTGGCGCAATGTAGCTACTCGCCATGAGGGAGGGTGCCACAGGGTTGCCGTCAAAACCTGCTGTTGCAGGCATTGATGCAGCATGGCTGTGGCCGGCGCTGTGGGAAGTATCCCATGGCTGAGTTGACAGAAGAGAGAGAGCACAGCTAGAGTCCGAGGGGACTCCTGTAAGACATCCACCTGGGGGGAGCTCCGGACCAGGGAACACCGGTGGCCTTGACGACGAGCTACCCTGGCTCCCATATGAGTGGGAGCCATATCCTGCGACCGCGCTTTGATGATGAGGAGGATCTAAGCTCGCTTGCCACTGGATACTACCAGGCACCCTTTCGCCAGGTCGAACTGCCGGAAGCCCATCCCTCATGGTGCCTGGAACCCTTGGGTATGAGAAATCCAACATAAAGCTTCGGTACCTGCTGGGCTCTTCTGGATCAAACATAGGAACATTAGCAGTTACGAAAACTGAAACTTTGGTCACTCACATCACAAAGTTGAAAGAAATAAAAGCAGCTTTGTTACCGCTGAATGATGCAGCAAGGCGACCATATCGTGATGCAAGAGGTCCAGGAGGTGGCCTCCTCCGGCGTTCATTGTGGCCTGCAAGGCGTCTACGGCAGCTTCTTTTTGTTGGTCAAATTCAGACAGCTGGTGGAACCTGTGATTTATGTGAACAGAGATGTGTTCATTCAAGTGTCCTTGATTCAACTTACAGGTGAGGCACAGTAACAGAAGTTTATAAGGAATACAAGTTGCATTCTAAATCCATATATATTGTTGTAGATTGATAGTTTTTGTGTAAAAAATGCGAACGAAGCAGGCAGTAAAATATTCATTGAACAAGCATAAACCATAATAACTCTTGCAATAGAGTAAAATGCAAGTTGAATGAAGGCATAATAGTAAGTTCAAAGTACTAGTTTATCTTATCAGCAGCATGTGCATACTTATCTTAGTAGCAACATGCATAGCACGACACACAGATATAGAAAACCACACTTTAGGTCAAAGCCAGTGGGAATGGTGGTACATTCAAGAGTAACATTTCTCTTCCTCCTAGGCTAGGGCTGTACTGCACATCCATTAAAGATTAACCTCTGTCCTATGCCATTCATGATTACACCTGCACATCCATACTAAGACAGCAAAGAGAAAGTGTATCTAATCATTCATATAGATTTGAGATGTCCGTCTTAACACAACAATGCACATCCATCAATGAGTTTCCATTAACATTAATGCCGAGGCAGGTGTCATTAATAGCAAAGCGGTGGATGCGTTGTTGCTATAAGTGGCTATGCGGCGTTGTGGTTTGGTACAGCCCAAATCAAGAACTGTGAAACCTTTTCTTTTGCTGGGGACGTGAGAAAACCCCTGTAGCTAGTCCTAAAGCACAAAAGTTGTGGTCGCTAGGGTGATGTGCCCAGGACCTACTCATATCAACGCTTAAGACATGTACGTAGTTCCACCATCGTTCATGTTTAGTTTTTTTTTCTATTGTAACTTGATCAACAAAAAAAAAAAAGAGCTTCAACCTAACAAATCTGAAAATAGCATTGCTACAGGTGACCATGGATCTGAAAGCCACTTTGTCCACAGAAAATGAAATTGTTACAAAATATGACAGTGAAACTAGACAACTGAAATACATGTCTGTAGGACTGTAGCTACACTCTACTTTTTTTTTTCTTTCTCTCCGTTGCATTGTTGTGGTATCAAGCTACGAGACAGCTCGATCTTTCCATAGGCTTGCTATCATTAGGCATCAGTAGCAAATTTATGAACGAATATGCTAAAGTGTATCCTAAAGCCGAAACAAGTTATTCCAGAAACAACCTAGTTTGGTTTAGCACCTGAAGGGCCTAGAAAATTTTTCAGGTCTTGAATTGAATGAATTTAATTTAGTTTGTTAAGTACTTGTAGTAGTCAAAAATATAGTGGAGCATGTTTTTTTTTAAGCACTAAACATTGAATAGAGTAGTATGGTACAACCTGTAAAGTTCCAAGAATAACATAGTGGCAAATGCAGCTTGTTCTTCCTTGGGGGACCACTGAGGGCCAACTGATCATGCCTAATGTAGGGTTCCTTTGGGGACGAAGGATGCCGAATGTAGTTTGGTTAAGTACAGGGCAGGGGACAAATAATGTCTAGTGCTATTTTTAAGGCAGACTAAACAATGGACACTATCAACTTGTAAAGTTGGAACTCTAATAAACTAGTAGCTAATAGTACTCTGGCATCAGCAAAGACTCGTTTGAAATTCCTCAGTGTTGTTGCTTCCGGGACCACTCACAACCACAATCCGATCAGGCAAATTTCATATAGTAATGGCTTGTTAACTGACAGGAATCAGTGAGAATTGCAAGTTTTCTGGAACAGAGGGAGTACTAAGTTAAACACACTGGAATCTAATGCAAAGCAAACTGATAGACAGACAGGCAGGCAAGGCTGAGTCACATCACTCTATCATATTTAGGACTAGGAGCATCCATGAAACCTACCAACTTTAAAGTTCTCATGAGCACCATTCAAACGAAACATTTAAGTACTCTGATAATAATAATACCAAAGCAAGCTTTCATCTTGTTTTTTTTTTTTAATTCTCCATTCTTCAGAAAGAGAAGATGTCAGAAAAGAAAACAATTAAATGGAAAGCTCCATCAAACTGAGCCAAGTTTCCAATAATGTTTAGCGCATCTACTACTAGTTTTTGTATTAAATGGAAAGCTCCATCAAACTGAGCCAAGTTTCCAATAATGGAAAACATTTAGCGCATCTACTACTAGTTTTGTAGTAATGTGTCCATGATAATGAAGCTAAAATTGTTTGATTTTTGCCTAGTCTCCATAAACCCTAGACAGTGCAGTAAATAAAAGAAGTAGCACAGCGAATGCAAGCAACTGAAAACAAGCAATTGAATGAGAGGTGGAGGTGGAGTGCAACAATGGCGTTGTGGGGTGACCTGCTGCACTGCTGACAGAATCGCTGCTCGACGCCGTTGACGACGACGCGGGGCTCCTTGGAGTGCATTTTGCAGACCTTGTGGCGGCAGTAGTAGGTCTTGACGTCGGTGAGGTCAACGTTGCAGCCATCGACCTGGCAGCGCGCGGGAGCGGGCACCGGCGAGGCGCCGCCGGCCTGCCCCTCCTGCCCCCGCCACCAGCCGCCCTGGGCGAAGCTGCTCCTGCTGCCGCCGCCGGCGGCGACGGCGAAGTTGGAGACGCTGCGGTTGTCACGCTGCCACTGCCACCTCCACCGGCGCTGGCGCTGCTGGAGCCGGCGGCGGCGTCCTCGAAGTAGATCTTCTTGCCGAACTTGAGGCCGTGCAGCTGGTCGTCCCCGCCGCCGCCACTGGCGCCGCCGCCGGACTCCATTGCGGCGGCGACGAGAGCTTGTCAACGATGCGAGAGGAGAGGGGTGGTGCTGTGCTGTGAGCTGTGACTGTGGCTGTGGCTGTCTCCCCCTCTTCTCTCTCCTCCTCCAAGAGGGAGGGGAAGAGAGGGAGGGAGGAGGAGGTGGCGAAGGAGGAGACGGACAGCGGGGCTCGCTGTTGCCTTAAAAATACTCCGATTGGGAGGGTGGGAGCTCTCGCCTCGCCGCAGCTGTGCTGTGCTGTGCTCCTCCTCCTCCACTGTGGGCGTGTGACCGACTGAGGAGTGAGTGACGCGAGCTGCAGCAGCTCGGCTCTCTTCTCTCTGTGTGCCGCAGCAGCAGCACGGCCAGTCACCGTCTCTCGCACACGCACGACGGCACCCAGAAGGAGGAGCACAGCACAAGCACGGTCTCTCACGCGCGCACGAGCCTGCCTAGCTAGGTGCGCCAGCCACGCACCTTTCCCTTCCGTCTGCTGCTTGGTGGGTGATTTCCTTGGCTGGTTACTCCGGTCACAGGCAGCCTACAGCGCCGGGGTGCCGGCCAAGAACTGCCGTGCCGGGGAGTGAGCTTTTTGTAGACGCGACTGCGCGAGGGACGGACGGGGGTAAAAGAAAAAGGAATGCGGTTGCGGTTGCGCTGCGAGGCGGCCATCTTCGGCACAGTGGGTAGTGGCAGCTCGGCCGGCCGTCTGTCCCCAGTTATCAAATCGCTCAGAGTATCAGACAGACTGCAAAAATAAAGCCTTTCCTTTATCAGCGACCACACGGCCGGAGGAGAGAGCGGCGCCATGCAGCGAGCTCTGCCGCCGAGCTGAGACACTGTAGTAGTACAAGAGAGAGAGGCAGCTCGGCCATGAACGAACACAACAGTGTTGGCAGCTGCTTCTGCGACGAGTAGGTGTAAGTTGTCATGTATCCCATGAATACCCTTTAGTTTTAAAAATAAATTAGAAAAATAAAAATTTAAAAAATTGAATTCTAATTTATTTGCTAAAATTTATAGATATCTGACTTCTACCTGCCTTCAGCTCTACTTACGTACATCCTCCGTCCCACAAATAATCTGGTTTTGAGTTCTACAATCCTCGTTTGACCGGTCGTCTTGTTTAATTTTTGATAAAAAATAATACAATAATGAATTATTATGAAAATATATCTAACGATAAAATAAGGCACTGTTTGGTTTCCACAAGTCACCCGACTTATAAGTTCAAAAAATGTTAAAAAGTGACTTATTTTGGCAAACACCACGAAGTTAGTACAACCCCTGCTTTTATAGCTTATAAGTCACTCTATATGGCATGGGTCCACACCCTTTTCCGCGTCTTTTAAAAACAAAGCCCGACTTATAAGTTCCAACAACCAAACGGGGTGACTTAAGGACTAACTTATAAATCACTGGTTTTCGGTCGTCGACTTATAAGTTGGGTGACTTATGGGAACAAACAGGTCTAAATCATAACAAAATAACTAAATTTTTTTTTAAAATAACTAAAATTTCTTAAAATTTTTTTGAATAAGATCAAACGGTAAAAACGAGAATTATAGAAGTCAAAAACGAAACGAGAATTATAGAAGTTAAAAACAAACTTTTATTTGTGGGACGAATCGTGGTGTGTACACACATTTCCCACTGGCTGCTGGGCCCCTCCACCCACAACCCAGCCCAGAGCCTCGTCACCCTCTTGGCATTCCGGTATCAAATGCAAGGGGACGCATGTCAGGGCACTGCTCGCTGACGCGCGGGGTCCGCCACGCCCCGGGCCAACGCGTCTGTGTGGTGGCAGAGGCTGACAGACAGTGCGAGCTGTCCCTGTCCCAGCTGCAGATGCAGCTGCTGCGGTGACCGGTGACTGGTCACTGCTGCTGCGCTGCCCGGGAGTTTATTACTGCATCCACCACCAGCAGGTGAAAGTAGGGCCGTCAAGTACTGTAGCGTGTGGGCTGGGTTTCACTTTTCATTTGCCCTTTTTGTGGTAAGGGGCAATCACCAATCTCAGGGCTTCCAAATGCCGTTCCAGGGTCAGGGTGTGGTGGTTTGGGCGTGCCAGGCCCAGGCTGCTGCCTGGGTAGCTCTAGCCCTCTACACCATCTCCCCATGCTGTGTGCTCTATTGAAATGAACATTTTAGTAAGGTTCGCATGATGCAGTCTTATGTTAGGAGAGTCCCTTTTTCCATGTGAAAATTTGAATGTTTTTTTCCATATCTCCTAGAGTTCAGTTGTCTGAGCTCTCAGGCGACAGTTGTGCTGAGCTGATGAAATTAAAGGGAGAAGAAAGGCTATCACCGTTGGCCATCACACGTCGCCCCAACATTTGGAAGAGGCTATAACCGTTGGCCATCACACGTTGCCCGAACATTTGGAAGGAAGAATTAGATGCCTGTTTAATAGTGATTCCCTATTTTCTTAGAATTGCATGCTACCTCAATATACCCTTAGTCCATCGTCGAAACGTGAGAGAGGTCATTTTTAATCAGCTAATTATTATTGATGCTCTGTCTATCTGGCTTAGTATCTTAATCCTCTGTACGTGGTGTCGAGTACTATCTATTGTTTCATTGGCGTGGTGTCCTTGTTTTTCCCGAACCTGTGTCCTTGTATTGGCCGTTAATTAATCTTTTTGGGCGTCAGCGTCCTCTTCAAAATACAAGGACACAGGTTGTAAATTTTGCATGGGATTTGTAGTAGCTCCTTCCATTGCCCGTTGGAATCTGCCGTGTGAGACGCCTCGGTACAGACACCATGAACAAACCCGAGCTTTGGAATAAAGCAGAACAAGGAAGCGAAAAAAAAAAAAAAAAAAAGGAAAAGGCTGGACGGATCGGACATGCACAGGAATATTTCTCGATCTTTTGGGGTTTTCCCATTTTCAGTACGACGTATACTCAGGGCGTAAGGAATAAATTAAGAACATTGATCTATTGGGGCAGTTGTTGAGAATGCAGATCAACAACAGAAAAAGAAAGGGTACGTGCATACTTTTACTGTACGTAGCCATAGCTTATGCGTACGGAAACCCAAAGTGGAATACTACAAGTAGTAGTGACCATCTTTAGAGAGACAAATCATCGAATTTCCATGAATAAAAAGGAACTCCGTACAGTGCTTCTCTAGGAGCTAGCTTTCGTGTGCTAATGCTCCTCGAAGCCATGTTTAGCAATATAGCAATGATTCCATTTTGGAACCATCACAAAATACTATAGTTTATAATACATTGGCCTCAAAGTATTGCTGACTAAATTATTGATCCGATAGGGAGTATATATATATATATAATATATCAAGGGACCATGCATGGCACCGGACCACAGCAGCAGAAGAACTGAAGAAGAATGGAATGGACGGTGCAGCCTCGAGCAGCAAGGAAAGCAAAAAAGGAAGGAGCAGCTAGCAGTAATAAACTAGGACTGGTACTGTACCTGTGCCGATCGCCAATCGGCATGCAGATCTAGCTACTAGCTAGCTAGATATACAGGTGGGTACTTGGGCCTCGTTTAGATGTTAGGAATTTTAGCAAAAGTAATTTCTGGAACTCCTGTAGCATTCCTGTAGCACTTTTGTTTGTTTGTGGTAAATATTATCCTACCACGGCGTAACTAGGCTCAAAAGAATCGTCTTGTAGTGTACATCTAAAACTGTATAATTAGTTATTTTTTTACCTACATTTTATCTTTCCAAACATATATCTTTTGGTGTATTTAATGTGATGTGATAGAGAGAGAGTGAAAAAAGAGTTAGAAACTTTAGCCAACTAAACGAGGCCTTGGATTGGATCGGAGCAACCACGCCCGGCCGGCCGGGCTACTTTTAGCAACCTTCTTCAGTTCCTGGTGCTGCTCAACTTCCTGGGCTTCCTGGGCTCCAGATTTTGTTAGGGCGCCGAGGGCCCTAATTGGTTTTTTCCTTTTAAAAATGTTCTTTATTACTATGGGGAAATGACAAATTTTTTATGAACGATGATGGCAAGATCATCAGATCATGCATGGATATATGGATATTTATCACCACCCCTTGGAGCTCGTCTTGTGCCTCCTGTCAAGGAATATATATAAGTGGTGGAGTGAAGGGACTAGCGATGTGAAACAACCTTGTACTATGATTGGAATGCAACAAGAACGACGGACCCCATCTATTGGATGGAGCATGCAGAGCATGCATTATCCATAGGCGTGTTGGGTGTGTTTAGGCGATTTTCTCCAAAATTTCCTGCGTTCTCATCGCGTCCTATCCGTCGAAGCGTTGATCTTTAGGCAAATAAAAAACGCTTGTATAAAATTAAAATTTAGGTAAATAAAAAAACTAATACGCGGTTTAGATGTACATTACGAGGCGATTCTTTTGAGTCTAGTTACGTCATGGTAGGATAATATTTCACCATTAACAAACGAAACGTCTTCTGATTAAAATATGATGTGCGACGCTGAGGAATTTTTGCCCCAAAATTTTGGGATCTAAACACACCCGAAAGTTCAAAACGAAGAAGGAACAACTTCTTGTTAGCTTTAATTACCTTGCAGTAATTAACAGTAAATAAAACTAGGTACAGTGTACCTAATAGCCTCTGTTTTCTTTGTCAGACTATTGTTGCGACATTACTAAACATAACCCTTTCAGAGAGAGCATATGACCGATGAACAGGACCGTCTGTTTAACCCACCATTATCAGCAGCAGCAGCCATGGGCCCATGGCTTGCAGATGCAGCTGGCACAAGTGCAGCAAGAAATGTCTGGCGCGTTTGCCACAAGGTGGCAGTTGGCACAACGGCGATCGCTATTATTTGCCGGCCGGGGCACCAGATTACGCCAGTGCTTTACATAGTCCGCTGCATCCATGCAAAGCCTTCCGTGGATCCACCGGTGGATAATACATAGATGCTCGGTCAGTATCAGCATGCATGAGCCATGTGCGGCGCACGAACTGTTTTACTACTTCGTTTCGATCGATCACGAATATCAAATCAATGTGTAAATAATATATGTAGGAACTTCTAATGTATCGCTCCTCCCTCTAATAAGTTCGTAATTCATTCATTCATATTACTTTGGATGAAGTAAACGTTCATATTTTTTAAATTACTTAAAGGGGTATATATCTCCCTCGATTAAAAGCACTTTGTTGAGGAAAGATTAGTCTATTAATAACATTACCTAGTCTTAGGGTTAGGACCTTAGAAAAAATCTTAAAGCTACAATTAATAATCAAACTTATAGGCCTAAAGTTCCTCATGGATTTGGCATCTTCAATTTTGGAATCAAAGAGATCATAGCAAAGTTAAGTCTTCTAAGATCTAATTCACCTAGAAAAAGGTCATCAAATATTGCTAATAGTTCTTTTTAATTAGATCCCAAAACTTCTGGTAAAACATAAAGGATAGACCATTAGTCCCTGAAGCCCCTTCAACATAGAAGCTGATCTAGACAACAACCTTTAATCTCCTTTTCAGTGAAAGGCTTAACTAGTGCCTCATTCTGCTCATTGGTAACTAAGTCCTCAAAGCAATATCTCATGCCTTTTTTTATCTTCAACTAGACCCTTGTGGGGCCTTCTAACATTTCTACTTTTTTTCTTTATGTTTCTATGGTTAGGCACAACATGAAAATATGTTGTGTTCGTGTCTCCTTCTAGAATATTTCTATCCCTAAACCTGTCTTGCCTTAATCTCCTCTAGAACCCAAATTTTTCTAGTTCAACAGCTACCAACTTCATTCTCTCTATTTCTGCCTGTGAAAAGGCCACCAGTCTCAGGACACTACTCTAGTTAGTGGTGAAGCCACGTTGGGTGACCGAGTGCACAGACACCAGGATAAAATCAAAATATTAGTTAACAAGTAGTAAATTTTACCTCTTGTGGCCCACCTCAGCCTAAGCAAATATGAAGTGTGCACTCTCGGGTCCTTGATGCTCTAGCTGCCCCACCACTCTAGATTATTATTATATTCTAAGGCTAGGGAAACTTTTTGTTTATTTAAACTAGCTACCTCATTACTTGCCCAACCTCTAACTAGTCTCCTAAGAGTTCTAATCTGGAACTGCCAGATATCTATTCTCTTGGATTCTCTACGAGGAGTATTCAAGCTTTTCTACTACTTTTGACAAAACTCTCTTGTTGCTGCCACCATTTCTCAAACCTAAAACTTTTTTTACCAAAATATGAGTTAACACCAACTTCTAACACAAGAGGGTTTATGGTCACTAGGAATCCTTTCTAAACATCTAACTCTAGCTAAATGGAAACTTCTATCCCAATCATTGGTAACAAAAAATCCTATGAATCTTTGACATAATAAGATTATCTTGATTAATTGTTGGTCCAAGTAAACGCCCTATTATATTGCTAGCATTAAGCTCTACAAGACCCCACTTATGGATCCACTCATTGAAAAGGTCAGCCCACTTGTAATTAATAACACCATTACTTTTTTAGAAGCAAACCTAATAAGGTTTAAATCACTCTGTAAACATGCCCATTCTAGGACCGCATGAAAAAGTGTAACACATTAATAAAATCCTCTTTCCCTTCTTCACAGGGAGAACCATACACTACCACTAATAATTTCTAGACAAAACTAAAATTTTTAGGCTAATGGAGAAATCTAAAGTAGAACAGATTGAAGCATTATAAGTCTCTTTATTGCAACCTACTAAAATACCTCCAGCAGTTCTCTTAGCTAGTAAGAACAAACCAATCAAAAGGAACAGGCCCAGTTAAATACTTAAGATACCCAGAGGTAAATGGTTCCTTCTTAGTTTCAATGACTCCTACTATGTCAGCCCTAGTACTCTTAATCTTAACTCTACTAATTAAGGCCGGCAGCCTGCCAAGACACGTACTGACGTACTACTAGTTATGATTTGGCAAAGGTTAGAGATCGAAAACGAGAAGACACTTTAGCCCTTCTCTCCCATTATTTGCATAGCTAGTACACTATATCCTTTTTTTTTTTTGAAAGATCCGGGGAACAAGCTGTTGGCTTTGGATTAATAAGAAGAAGATTGACCCATTTTTTGAGGAAACCGGGCGAAAACCGCACCGCGCTTGAGTACAACGGAGAACGACAACCCAAAGAAGGAGCGGATCAGAGAAGCCTAGCCTAGTCTAACCCACGGCAACGCCGCCAACAAGGTTTCTGGCGTTCGGAAAACGCCGCCGCCGCTTGAGAAGCGGACCGGGTTCACACCCGTGGAAAGGACTAGGGGCGCGAATGCCCCCAACAGGGTAGACGGCGCCCGCGGCGTCGCCATCGCCAAGCTTTCGCCAAAAAGACCCTAGTACGGATGTCGGCGACTAGCACCCGGATCCAAGCAAATCGTCACCGCCGCCGCTGCTAGCCATCCTGCGAAACCTCGCGAGGGGAGATCGGCCAGCGCCGGCTACGCCATGACGATTGTGAGCTGCATCGGCCACCCCATGGCGAGGCGGCAATGAAAAAACCAGCAAAACACCACGTCGCTTGCGTGTCCGCTGTCCGGGCGCTTTGCGCCCGACCTTCATCTTCGTCGCCGCCCACCGGAGCCTCCACGGGCGGCTCAGCCTCGAAGCACACGTGCTCACGGGGAGCCCCAGCGGGGCCTCGGCCCCGCGCCCACGATCTCCGCTTTGGCGGCCGACCGCGGGAGCATCACGCTCACCGAGGCCCCTGGTGGACCACCGGGCGGCGGAAACGCGCGGCCCCATGGACACGAACTAGGGACCCGACGCAGCCCATGGGAGGGCTGCTTGAGGATCTGCCCCCGCGCCGCGCATGCCAAGCCCGCGCCGCGGCGCCACCGGCCGCGCGGCCGCCCGCGGCCTAGCGAAGCCGTAGAAGAAGACCGGGGATGCGGAGGAGGCTCTCCGCCATCCGCGACGCCGCCCGAAGCCATAAGGGTCCCGGATCTTGCCGCATAGCGAGAGGACCTAGTGCCCAAGGTGCGCGTGGGGTGTCCCCGTCGTGCCCGCACCACCATCGCCGCCCTCCCGTGCGGAACCACCGGATCCGGCCGTCGAGCACGGATCAAGCGTCCGGCCGGGAGAAGCGGCGAGACCCGGAGGAGATGGATGTGAGCCGTTAGCGGCGAAGAGGAATCCGCCGCCGCGCGCGTCGCCATCCACGCTGCGCGGGCGGCTGGCGGCGCCGGCCGTGGTCCTGCGCCCGGTGACTCTCGCCCGAGCCGCGGCTTTCGAGCGGCGGCGCGCCAGCGCCCGACCCGTAAGGTATTTGCCCACCGCAGCGAAAAGTTGCCCGCGCCGCCATCCCGGCCCGGCCAGCGGCCTTGCCGGCGGCCCGCTCGGCATGGCGGCGCGAGGAGGAAGTGGGGGGAGGAGGGGCGGCGGCGGCTAGGGGTTCGCCGGCTAGCCCCGGCGTGGAGCGACTCGGGAGCGGTGGAGTCTAAAACGCCAATTCACACTATATCCTTTTTAGCTCGCCTGTTGATGATGAGATGTTGAAACTTGAACACGTCGATTTTTCAGCTTGAAAAAGACACTCCTCCTTTCTATTATTAACCAAACAATGCATGAATGTGTGTTCCATTTCTACGTGCAAAATGTCTAGCAATAATTGATGTCGATTAAGCATCATCATTGAGGGTGACCTATACAGACGTTACTGTAACAGCTAAGCTCGTCTCCTATATATATCATCGTCGTCGTCTATACAGTGTGGCCTGTCGGGGTCTCCGGATGGATCCAGCAACAGTGAGAGTGTACAGTGCGCATTTTTTTCCAAACTCGATCGACGATCCAAATTAAATGCAGGAAGCGACGAAAATTGCGCGCGCGGGAAACCTTGTTATAGCTGCGAGTCCATCGAGAGCTGAGATCGATCCGGCCGTGGCCGGCGGGACGGAACTCCTGTTGCTCATGGCGTACGGGAGGCTGGACCGCGCGAACGTGCGTGGCGTGAGCGGTGGGCCGGCCGGCAGCCGGGGCATCTATCAGTGGGCAGCCGGCGGTGGCCGGGCCGGCTGCACACACGGCGGGGCGTACGAGATCATCTGCCTGCGCGGCGTGGTTGGCGCAGGGCTGGCTAAGCCAGCCGTCCAGTGCAGTGGTGCCGGCCGACGCGCGGTCCGTCGTCCTAGCAGCTCGCCGATGCTTCAATTCGCCCCGGCAGGGGCACAGTCTTTATGGAGCGGCCCCAGCTGGAACGCGCATCATCGATCGACCGCGGTCACCGTCGATTCGCTCGTACTGCTATGTTGTCAGCGTGAGGCGGGCCGGGACGCCTCACCACCGCGGGCCTGCCTGCACGGCACGGCACGACCGCACGAGTGACGGCGCGGCGGGGAGCATCGCGACGCGCACTAGCTAGTCACATCGCATCGATGTTGCATTGCATACTGCAGGCATGCATCCCTGCCCAGCCGTACAGACGACACGGGCGCTGGGTCCGATGATCCCCGTCGCCGCGTGTCCGCCGCCAGCCGGCGCCCGTGCCCGCCGTGCCGTCAGTAGGTAATTAGTAGTAGCGTGCGCGGGCCAAAAGCTGGTCCGCCCCGCCGTGCGCGCGCGGCGCGGTCCGTCAGTCGTTTCACCCCACAGTAAAAACTTGGTATCG
Organism: Hyparrhenia diplandra; assembly: GCA_015847255.1. Classification (NCBI taxonomy): domain Eukaryota; kingdom Viridiplantae; phylum Streptophyta; class Magnoliopsida; order Poales; family Poaceae; genus Hyparrhenia; species Hyparrhenia diplandra. Next base: position 254,617 of record JADLZK010011090.1, read on the forward strand.
TACATACACACTGAAACCCTACACAGCACAGCACTGTACAGCCAGCCTGCAGTGCATTAGTAGGAACGAACGGCGCGCGGCCGGCCGGCGAGTTCCCGTCCGTCCGTCTCCATCCGTCCCGACCAAGGCGGGGTAGATCGGGCGGAGGAGGGCCGGGCCCAAAGGCGACAGAGCCCACCTACTCACTGTTCACGGGCCCTTCAGGGGGTGGCGCGTGCAACGTGCATGGGCTGGCAGGCGATGCCATGAGAGGGCCCAGCTAGCGTTATGGCGGCCCCCGACGAGGGGCCGCCGGCGTCGCAGTCGTCGTCGTCTTCCTCTGCCCGTCATGCTCGCTCGCTCGCTCGCTGCAGAACGATCGGAATCGGAGGCCGGAGGCGTCGGCATCGTGTCGCGTCGCTCGATCGGCCTAGGGCCTAGCTCTAGCTGGTGATGCGTACTTGGACTGGACGTCACCAGCGATCATGCATGCAAAAAGGAGATTGATTTTGTTCTCCGGTCGCTAGATCTCCTCCCTCGTCATCATGCACGGGCACACTGCCGATCGAATCCCCCGCCGCGCCTCCAGTCCGGCCACCTCCGTCGACGGCCTGCGTGGCTGCGTGCCTGCATCAGCATGCATAGGACTACGGCGATGGTGATCGAATTCGATGACGACGACCTGGCTGCTGCTGCGTCTGCGTGCTTTCAACATCTGGAATGATGGCCACCTGGCTGCTTGCAGGAGAATGCTGAATGCTTTTTGTCAGCTTCCCTCCCCACACGGTCACGGCTCCTCCAAGCAATTTTCTCTTCTGTTCGGTCCATGGTCCGCGCCAACAAGGGGCAGCAACTGGATGGGCCAGCCCAGGACGAGGCCCAACTTTTATGGGCTCTATCGCAAAAAAACATTTTTCCGGGCTTAATTACAAGCCCATGATGGGAACATGACGAGTTTCTCGTTGGGCCTCGGTAAAAGAGGCCCACGAGTCCAGGTGATCGTAAGTTCATGTCCCACTAAAAAAAAAACCGCTTGAATTTGTCTTGGAGAAATCATAACACATCATGTTGGCATTAGTAGATTCAATGTTGAAATTGTCGCAAAAAAAAAAATCAATGTGGAAATTAATTAGTAATATACAACTATTTTTCGTTTAAGGCGATGGTCTTATTATACTTCTAGTCATAGAAGCATGATACTGTCATTCATATCCTACATATACCAATGGTTTGGGATTAACAATGAGTTTAGGTTTGGAGTTGAGGGGTTCAGAGTAGGTTAGTGTATCTCATTCCAAACCTTAGCAGGGCCACCTATTTATCACCATTAAGGATTAGGTTGATTAGATTTTAGTCCAATCGCTATCAATTGCTTTTGTTCATGTTGGATTTGAAATAATTGGTGACAGAATGGGTTTCCATACATGTCATTAGTCTCAACGCTTCTTAAAAAAGCATTGCTATTAGGTGTATATTGTTGGCAAGCCTATGTAAACTTTCTGGCTTTGCCATTGACTAAAAAGAATGGCATAACGAGGATATAAACACCCAAATAACGTTGTTGCAATATCTTTGCTATGAGGCGTATACCATCATCCCTCCTATGTATCATTTGCAGTATCATTGTCACTCTTCATACCAGAAGAAGACATCACTGACTAAAAGGACTAAAATGGAGTGCGTAACCAGGGTATAAAATTGCAGGCACACAAATAATGTTTCTTGTGATATGGGTGTGTTTGTTTTGTGTCACCTCCTAACCAAACTACTATCTTTGTTGTAACAAATTATAAGCCTTCTATATTTATAAATTTCGTTATATATACCTACATATTGTCAAACAATGTACCTAGAAAAGTTAAATTATAATTGGGAATGAAAGGAGTAACTTTTAGCATGGCAGATCTTAGGCACCAAATTTGTAGTGGATCTATACCAATTGCTTCTGCCATCAAAACTCTTTTTTCAAAAAAACTAAGGTAGCCCGTAGAACGTTGGCAATCAAATTTTAGCATGTGACAAAACAGTAGGCAAAATTGTCAAACGATAGCCTAAGTGATTATGTCTTATAATAAATTTAGCATTATTTCGCACTTATGGTGACAAAGTCTGATATTTCTCATATTATTATTAGAAAACACTTGAGCTTAAGCCTCTAGATTGTACAATTCCATCGAGTGTGTAACAACCTAGTTTCTCCACCTAAGCAATTTACACTCGTTTTTTTTTTTTCTATAATATTTAGGCAGCCTAGAGAATCTAGACACAAGTGATAGTGTGGTGAAGTGTTAGAAGAGGTGCGCGTGATGGGTAGGTCGTGGATTTGAACCCGACTGGCAAGCGTATCACACCGATTTTGTCGAGAAAAATGCCGCAACCTTTTCATTTACAATCATTTTGTCATATAAAAGTACATTTGAATTTTCCGATTTTGAAATTCTATTTTTTGTAACATTCTCAGATGGAGAAACTACCAACATGAAAGTGGTAGACCTTGAAAAGTTATGAAACTTTGTAATTGACAACATTTTCATTTGAAATTATCTTTTGGGCCATATTAGGCAAATAGAGCTTTTACAAATTCAGTGGCCGACATGTCCTAGATGACCTTGGATGGAGAAAATCCTAAATCAAAATTATAGATCTAGAAAAATTATGAAACTTTGTAGTTCACGACTTTTTTCGTTTTTTGAGTTCGTTTAGGGTCTCAAGAAAGCAATTGACACTCTGTTTAGGTCCTTAAACACGCAATTTACACTCGTTTCTCTATAATATGTGGTCAGCCAAAGAAAGCAATTGACACTCTGTTTAGGTCCTTAAACACGCAATTTACACTTGTTTCTCTATAATATGTGGGCAGCCTAGAGGAAAGACAGAGATAGTGTGGTGAAGTGTTAGAAGAGGTACACATGAGAGGAGGTTGCCGGGTTCGAATCCGGCCTGCTGCGTAGCGCACAATTTTACCACGAAAAATGCCATAACTTTTCCATTTTACAATCATCCTGGGAAACGTCACGCGAGAGGTTGAGAAAATCAGGTGCCTTAGTTATAGCAAATTCCTCTATAGTTTTATTGAACAGCGATTATAGTTTCTCTTTGGGTGAGTAGAGTAAGAGAAAACGCTGCTTGAAATTCTTGTAAACACTGCATAAACAACCAAACAGAGACTTCACAAAACAAAGGGGAAATAGTTTCTCCTTAAAAACAGGTAAATAGTTGAAATGCTTGTAATTGCAACGCAGACCACCGTCACATTGATGCTAACCAACGCAATATAGCTATCATCTACCAACCAGCACGTAGTGGCATGAACATGATCATGCTCCTGCTCCTGCTCCTGCTAGAGAAGCATGGAACTACCATCACTAGCACCAGTAATTAGTAAAAAAAAAAAAAAAAAAGTAGTAAGCTATGGGGTAGATGCATGCTCACTTCACTTGCATTCCACTCCCGCCTCGGCGGCTCGCCGGGGAGTGCTCTTCCGGCGGCTTCCATTGGACCGGAACCCAGTGGACTTGGACCTCCATGCCCCTCCACGACGCCATCCTCTCCCACCGTGTCGTCGTCCGGAGCCGCGCTTCACCGGGCCCGCAGCCGCCGCCGCTTCTTGGCAGCTCCGTTCTCAGCCGCCGAGCCTTTTGCGGCGGCGTCGTCGTTGCCGTTGCCTGCTGGCCGCACAGCGGGAGCGGGTAATATTAATTTGGCGCCGCCGTCTGCGTCCTCCTCCGCGACTTGGCCGGCGCCGTCCTTATCGTCCTCTGCTTCGACGTCGTCGGTGTCATCATCCGTGAGACGCTTGTGAGCCGGCCTTCCTCTCCTCCTCTTGGTCTTTGTCGGTGTCGGGGTCGGGGACACGGATTCCTCCTCGCCGCCGCTGCCGTCTTGGTCGGATTCGTCGTCCTTCAGTTTCTTGCTCTTCCCTCTTGGCCTGCCCATGTATCTATCTATCTGACGATGGATTCAACCAGACGAGGATTAGGGGGCTCTTCGATTCCTCTGCTTATTTGCTGGACCTGAAAAGAAAGAAAGAAACAAATCAGGCAGACACCTTGCCTGTCACTGACATTGTATGGATTATGCATCTCATCAGATACACATAACACTAGCTTACTCTGTCTCCCGTAGTATCTGTATCCGCTCTGCGTGCCTGTGCGCTGTACTCGGAGGTCAAGATGAACAACGCATCCGATTCCGCCTCGACCTGGAATTGGCTGCTGGAATTGGAACTGCAAGAGATGGATCGATCTTGACTCCTACTTTGTGCTTCTTGGAGACGACCTTTTCTCGGCCGGATAGGTAGGATCGATGGAAGCAGGGAGAGGGAAGACGGCCGGAAGGCCGCAAGCTCAAAGGGATCTGATCGAGTCGGAGTAGCGTGGCGTGGCGTGGCCGGCCGTGTGGTATTCTATAGGCTAGGCTGGTGGGACATTCAGTTCAGATATTGTGACCACGTACTCACCAGGTGACGATGATTCGATCGAGTAGCTTTGGACTCTGGAGCTAGTGTGCACACTACACTACAGCAAGGAAACAAGCCAAACAAGCAATGGCGCCCACAACGGTCGGGAGTAGCTGCACCGTCTCGGAGAAAAAAAAAAAAAAAAGACACTGCACGCACGTGCCAAATAGATTATATCGGGTTGGAAAATGATTACATGGTCCTTAGTTTGTACGTGTGCTAGCTAAACAAACTGCTGACCGCCTATATTATATCGTAAAATAACACGTGATTCTCCTTGTGTGATGGATGGACAGAGAGGGAGGGGGAGAAAAGGAGAGATATTATTGTAAAAGAAAACTATTTCAAGCTGCTAATGATACCTAGAACATGTTGCTATTTATTAGCTAGGGAGATCTAAGAGTACAAGAGTGAGCTATACGGTGTACAAGTTGACGACATACAACCACGTAGTAGTAGTCCCTATCACTTGCAAAGATAAGCGATTTCCTGGTTGTTGGAAAGTACAATCCCGCGACAAATCTCGTGAGATTTTTGTCATCCGCCGATCGAGCAGCGGTCGCTTAATTCCGCCACACGAAAAGGAGACCGGCCGGCCGATGATACATGGATGAGACATTGAGACTTGAGAGAGACGACGAGCTCGGGGTGACTCACTCAACACTCTCCCTCGTTCCTTCTACTCTACTCCCAGGTGGCAACAGTGGCACACAACACAACCGGTGGTGTCTGGTTGGTCTGGTCTCTAGTCTACGCATGCAGAGCTCCCAGTCCCAGATGGCAGAGTGGCAGTAGCTTTGCTACCTGACTGTCTCCATGTAGCGTCGTCGTTGTCAGGCGCCATCGAGCCTGTAGACGACGGAGGCAAAGACCGCAAGAGGTGGCGGCCGTCCGTCCGGCGCTGCACCCGGTCGGCTCAGCCCGAAACTAGACAAGCGGTCACGGCCTCGCGTGCAGGATGCTGTCTGCCGCTACCCGTTGCCGACAACATCGATCGGCGGCTTCCATTGCATTTGCATGCGAGTTGGCCAGGCCGGAGCTGCTGCTCCGATCCGTGTCCGTGACCTGGCCATCTCCCCTGTATTCTTGGTTCAGAGTTCAGACCTGAGAAAGAGTTGAAATGAAACGACGGCACGCGTGCCCGCGCAACTGCGAGCGAGACCGATCCAGTAGCACGCCGTGGGCCGTGGCCGCTACGCTTCCGGTTCCGGCGGCGGCCGCCTGCGTTCAAACGGGAGCTCGCTCTGCACTAGTAGGAAGGAACTGGCCGCCGTGTGGTCAAAGGCTGGCTCTGGCTGGCCAGCACCTTGTCTGTCGCCGTTGATTCTGCCGGCCGGGCTCGCATGCACTCGGGCAGGGCGCACTATTGCTAGCTTGTTTCTCCTGCATGCATGTCTGCCGCGGAGCTCCCCCACTTTGCTTGTTCTTGTCCCGGCCGGCCGGTCAATGCTCAAGAGCCTCCTCATCAGAGAGTCACAGACAGAGAGCATCGATGCTCCTCATGCTCTGATGCTCGTGCAAGTAAAAAGTCCTCTGATTGGACTGATCGTAGGTTGATTGCTAGCGCTTACCCCAAAAAAAGACTAATTCAAATCAAACAGCTTAGATTTGTGTCATTATTTGCCTATAAACAGCAGTTCAAACCCTACGCTGTGTTTATGTTTAGTCAGTCATTTATCCCGTTTAAATGACTCTATATACCCGTTTAAATGACTCTATACCCGTTTAAATAGCCGCTTAGGTACCAACTGTTTATCATTTAACGGATAATGATTGACATCAAAATTTATATATTTAGATAGTTTTATTATTATAAAATATATTTTGTGATTATTTTGCTTATATTTATCATGCATGAAAAATATTAGTAACGTTTTATATATAGTTTCTCAAACTTGGGATCATTTGACTCCTTAGAAAAAAAATAGATTTTTGATCCTTTTTGCGATGGAGTACATGACACTAGTTTAAACATGATAGTTTCTAATTAAACCTTTTAAAGTTTCATCAAATCTAGTTAAACCTTTTTAAGATTTAAACATTAGTAGTTTTTTAAGTATTTGATCAAATTTAAGGTCGCCTCCTTGGGAAACAAGATTTCTATTCTTTCTGTAGTAGATAAAAGGAGCAATGCATAAGGTGTTACATTTGATTAAAAAATGAAATTGTAGTTGGAGCTGACCATGGTCGCCGTCGCCCCTTCACCACCGCAGATCCACCTCGATCGGATCCTCCTGGTGGGTACGAATAAGGCAACAGGCTTGTCGATCCTCACGGACATCGTCGTCATCCCCGCCCTCGGGCGCCATGCTTTCGCGGATGGATGTCGATCCCCGCCATGGCCTCTACGGCTCTTTTTCGATGGTGCGGTGGCTACCGAGCATCGAACTCATTTGTAAGCCCGCAGGCTAGACGTGGATGCATCGACTACCGACCTACAATATAAACAAGAGAAAGAAGTCACATCGTCGGATGGAAAGGGAAGGGGCTAGGGTTAGGGTTCGTAGAGTCACCGCCCAACGAGCCGGTCTTGGAGATGAGGACACCCAACGAGAGGCGAGACATGAGAGACACGTTAGAAAGGGACGGCGGCGGAGGAGGAAGGGACAAGAGCATGAACTCACGTCATTGAGATGGGAAGGAAACGAGAGAGAGGAAGGAGAGCCGAGACATGGAAGGCCGGCGGTGGATGGTAGATCGAGGTCACCGGAGGCGAAGAGGACGATCCTTGGAGTTGAAGTTGCCGGTCGCTCAGAAGGGGGCACGAACACGGTGCTCCGTGCCGGGCCAGCCGCCATGCTTGGGTTGGGCCAAAACATCGGGCGTGGGCTGGGCCATCGGCAGGTGGAAATTTATATTTAACAACCGTTAGAGTTAGAATGTTCTTAGAATTTTTTTATGGAATTGGCTTGTAGTCCAATGGTAGGATGTGGAACGCTACCCACCGGGGGGTTCAAATCACGGTGTCGCGACCTTTTCTGGGATTTTCCCAGGATTTTGGCGTTATGCATTAAGTGGTAAGCGACGTTCCGTCGGCGGCAGGCGCTATGGGTGACTTCGAGAATCTCCGAGACCGCCCAACGCCCGGTCCTTGGAGGTGCTCATAGGGGTAGGGTTTGCGTACGTGTGTTCATAGGGGTGAGTGTGCGTGCGTGTTATGAGTGTGTGCGTTATCTTGTGTAATTCTCAAAAAAAAAAAAAAAAATGTATTCTAGATATTTTCCTATTTCTCTATAGATAAATCTAATTTTTTGTAAACTTCATGAGATTCATATGTTTTCATAACACAAAAATATTTTATTTGGATTCATTGTATCCGAATGTACCACTAATATTATTTTAGGGATTTTTATGTGTTTAGTAAAAAACATTTCCCGCGGTTTGATAACATTACTTCTAAAATACTTGCCGGATGCTTTTAAATAAAAAAAATGATAAAATCGCCTCAAAATTACTTTAAAACTTTTTGGGAAGTGATTCTTTTTTAAAAAATGTATTCGAAGTAATTTGAAGTGTTATGAAAAAATTTATAAGGTAAAAATATCCAGTTTTTAAGGTTTGAAAAGCAAACTCAAATCACGTGGCGACAATTTATAAGGTAAACATATCCAGTTCTTTATAGCAGAAGCGTGGCGACAATTTAAGGAGCTAAAATTAAAAGGAAAAGTCCAAATTACCTCCCAACTATCACGAAAGTTCATTTTCCTCCCTCAACGTCAAAACCGGACGAGATCACCTCACTCAACTTTTCAAACCATGCAAATTACCCCCTCGAGAGGTTTTGAGGGCGGTATTGCTACGGTAACATCGGTTTCCCTTTTTCTTTTTGAAAAAAAATTCGGTTGAATCTTTTAAAAAATCATAGTAAATCACAGAAAAATCATGAAATGAAAAATCCAATTTTTGTTAGACTCCACATAATTATATCTACACCTTGAATATATAAAAAGAAAAATACAAAACCTTCGTAGCAAAAACTTTATATTAAAAGTATATCATATTATATATTCACTGTGTAGATCTAATCATGTGGAGTCAACAAAATTAGATTTTCCATTTTATGATTTTTTACGTGATTTTACTATGATTTTTCAAAGATTCAACGAATTTTTTTTTAAAAAATGACAAACCGTCGTTACTGTAGCAATACCGCCCTTAAAACCGCTCGAGGGAGGTAATTTAAATGGTTTGAAAAGGGAGGTGATTTGTCCGGTTTTGACGCCGGCGGAGAAAAGTGAACTTTCGTGATAGTTAGGGAAGGAAATATGGACTTTTCCAAATTAAAATGGACCATTACCTCTTTTTCTTACCTCGGCTGAATGAATGGCCCAGGGCAGTCCAAATAGGCCTTTGAGGCCCAATAACAAGTGAAGGCCCATCTCGCGTCACCCTTGCCGGCGTCGAACCTGGCCGCCCAGGAACGACGGCGCCGCTCTCCAGCATCCTCGCGGTGCACTCCTCGTCTCCACCGGCGCCTCCGCGTCCCCGTCCTCTAGTGTCGTCAGCAGTCGCCCGTCCCCCGTGAGTTCGAAGTTTCGAGATTCTACAGTTGTTTCGTTCGCTCGACGAGTTGCCTTGATTGCTTACCCTGTAATTTAGTCTGAATGATTCACTTGGACGAGTAATCAAATCTTTCCAGCGGCAGCGCCTCCCTTCGCCCTCCTCCCCGCCGCCAGCCCGCTGGCCGCTCGGCCGCCGGCCCTTGACCCCTAAGGTTAGTTCTTGCTGATCCACCCTCTCTTTAAAAACATGCGTGAGATTAACCCCTGTTCTTCGATTTGCTCCGTCTAGGTCATTTGCAACCCAAGTTATCTTGGTATGCTTGCTTGTTACAGGGTTTAGCTTAGCTATTATGTGCCTGTGCTTGTATTTGTCCTGAAAGATTGTTCCATTCATAATACATACTTAATATTTTTTGTTAATACGACAGACTTGTTAGACTAACATGTATGGAATTTCAGCAAGGAACACTAATATAGAAATGGTTAGTATTGCAGCAGTTGTTTTATGCATATTACAGATGTATATGTGTCAATTTCAAACTGCAATTTATTCTTTTGGTCTATCTCTTGCTATTTTAGAGCCAAAGTATGTGTTAATGTCAAATAGTTGATTGTGCAACCTTTTTTTATCCATTTACTGATGGAAATAAGTGACATAGTGTATGTTGTGTCAATGTCTTAAAACTTTGTATGACAGCGTATTTCCATTCTATGAATGGAAATGGGGAGCCCCCAAGTTTTTAAAAAATAATGTATGTTGTGTTTATAGATAAAAACACGAACCTACAGCAGTGTGGGGCAGTGTCACATAGAATTTTCTTAGATATTTGCTTGGAAGAATTGACTGCTCATAATATTCAGTGGAATGAAGAGGGACATGGTAAGAGAATAGTAGTGTTTTCTTGATTATCATGTAGCCCTACCAATTATTGGATATATCACGTATTTCCATGTGCAACCAAACTTCTATTTAAGAAACTAAAACAATTTACTATCGATATTGCCTTTTGCTTAGATGCGGTAAGCAGATGAGCTATCACCAACCCTAAGGGCGGGCACATAGGTCATTTTGCACTCAGGACAGACAATCAACTAGAAATAATCAACATTGCCAAACACCCAGGGTCTCCAGCTACAGCTTTTGCAGGCAGCAGCTTTCAGAAAATTCTGCTTGTCAGTTTCGTGAGTCTCGGAATAGCGAAAACAAACAGGGCCTAGGTGCACTGCCCTTTTCCTTTCCCTTCCTGCTGTACTGAACTGAGCATTACCAAGCTATATGCAATTGAATCTGTCCCAATCACTAGTATTTACATGTATGTATCCTACAAACTTAACTTTGATTTTGTCAATAATTATTGAGTTTTACACCACGCAGTGTGTTTGCATGCAGAAATGTCCCTGCAGCAGTTGTTCCTCCATGTGCGGCAGCGGTGCTCGTCTCGGATGCCTCAGCTCTCCGGACTCCTCTTTCTTTGCCTTGGAATTCTCCATCCTCCCTTCCAAAGCCTTGGCTGCACCACCACAGCGCCAGTCTCCATATGTTCAAGTCCGATTGCCCCAAAGCTCACCTCAATCCAGTTCTGACCTTCTTGGATCTGGCTTCCACATTGATGTGGTCGACTCCGACCTCTGGACCACGTCCTTCGGCTTCTCTTCGGAGGCTGCAAGGGGCAATGAGTACCTGGATGACCTCCACCGGCATGACAACAATGAAGTACAAGACTTTGATGATGAAATTGATGACATGCACCGCAAATAAGTTGTTCTACAAACTGGACCGGCAATCCAAGGAATACGAGGAGAACAGCCTGCCCTTGCGCCGAAGCAAGAATAGGGACAAAACCAATGCCAAGAACACAAAGGAATGCAACGTGGAGCCTGCCAAGTATGTTTCTTCCAATTCTCCAAAGCCATCAAAGCATGCAATTAGAGATGATGATATGGTTGAGGTGAAGCGGGAACGGATGCCAACGTTCAACCAGATGACTGATCCTTACCACCACCCTTTCTGCCTTGATATACATGTCACAAAGGGGTCAGTGCGTGCTTGCTTTGTGCACCAGTGGCGAAAGCAGGGTGGTTGCGGTTGCACACTCTATATCAAAGGATATGAAGTTTGATCTTGGTTCAAAGAAGGGTAAGGGTATGAAAGCATGTGCAGCAGTCGGTGCATTTGTTTTGCAAAGCGTGCATTAGAGGATGATATTCACAATGCACTGTATACACCAAGGAAAGGGGATAGGATTGAAGGAAAAATTAAAGTTGTGTTGCATGCAATTATTGAGAATGGAGTTGACGTGAAGGTGAAACTGAAGCAAAGAAAGCTGATAAAGGTATTCCATAGTATGCACTGTTGCATTATGATGCTGAGCTCAGACTTTAAGGGGTTTGTTATGGGTTTATAACCATTTTCCTTCAGGCACTATATATCAAGTATGGCATATTCAGTACTTCATCAAAGTATGTATTGATTGATGCTCAAATGTATTAACTTATACACAGCTGATATTCGAGCTCAACACTAAATCTTGAAAATGCAAGTGTCAAAAAGTAGTTACTTAGTGAAAATCTAAATACAAGTTCTTCTTGAATCACATTGAAACAGGTGTTTTTGTATGTGTACATATCTAGCTTATTGGTCTGTGCATCCCTTTTCTTACTTCCTTTAAAAAAAAAAATCAGTTTGCTAAAGTAATAGAAGGAGAAAAAGTTAGGTGTGTACAATATTTTCTGAGACTAGTAACAATGCATTAGTCAAAAAAAAAAAAAAAATTATCGATGGAACTTTCAAAAATTCTGAAAAGAAAGAAAAGATGAAGAAAACTGGTTTTCTGTGCTCCACTCAATCATGAAATTATGGCGTATATTTGTGTCTTTTTAAAATCTTTGGCTTCCTTGGCCTGTGTTTATGGCTGCAAAACTTCCACTAGAGAGGTTTTCAGCATCTACATAACTCTTGTGCACCTGTGGAAAAGTTCTGAAGATTTTGTGGGCCAGTCTTTTTTTTTTTTTTTTTGCTGCAGAACCGAAGATATTTTACTTCACTTGTGCTAAACTTACTTGCTGGCAATGATGGCTGTCAATTTAAAAAAAAAAATCAAATGATGGGTCATTTGGTTGAATGCTTACTATGGAAAATACTCCACCGTATAGAGATAGAGAAGCACAATGTTCAGTGGAAGAAATTTTCTTTATCAACATTGTACTGCTGAAATGTTTGGTTTTGGTGCATTACTATGCTCAACGTGCTTACCAGTTCAGTTTTATTGCTTTAAGGATACACACTCACCAAAAAAAAAAATCTGACCTCTGCAATTGGAGTCCTGACTCGTCAGAGGTGTAATTTTCGTATGGTGTCTCTGTCTTCAAGAACTAACAATGCTTGGCCTCACTATTTCTTTTACCTTCACATGCAGAATACATTGGCGTGCAGCACTGCAGCATGATCGGGTACTGTTCAGCACAACTCCTGAGTAGCATTGAGTATGATGCTTCAGAAGCCGTCTAATTTCATCTGCAAAACTGATAGAGAAGCAAACACAAGCAGCTGAAGGAAATGTGGCAATTCTCCCATGTGGTCCTAATGTAATTGTTTCATGCGCTCGTGTATCTCACATTCTCACTCATGGAGCCTTCTTACGCACATAGTCACAGATTTAGCTATTGTCTGTATTAGTAGCTAGGGTTTAGGCATGTGGTGGTCATTTGTGCCCAGTCGAGAGTCCCTTGCTGCTGTTTTAAGTTCCAGACTTTTGATTCCCACAATGACACAAGTGGCAACACAGTCACTTGATTACAGTCGTGGCTTATGTATTTGAGTATTTAATTTATGTATCATTGTCCCTGAAAAATATTGTGATAAATATTTGATCCTCTATTATAAGAGTGTACATGGAAACTAAGCATGTATTGAGTTTGGAGATGTTTAGTATAGGATGGTTATGCCCTTGATTTATGGGATAGGGTGCTTTTTAAGAATAGTCTCATCTTGTGTTTGGGGTGTTTAGTTGGTGAAATATTTTGGGTTGGAAGACTTTTCGTTTGTATTTGGTAATTAGGTCCATCATATCCCTACATCTTTTTCAACCAAACTATGCAATTAGTTTTTTATTTATCCACATTTAATGCTCCCGCATGCTGTTAAAGATTTGATGTGATGGGAGCACTTTTGGGTTCTTGTACGGGAACTAAACACAGCCTTTGGTAGAGAGTGATAGGTCTATCTATTTTCTGATGATTAAGCTGAACGGATGGATGGGATGGAGTACTCACATCTCTGAGACAAACGGAGGCAAACAGCTCGTGATGCCAACTAGTTGAGACGCCCCTATCCCTTCGTTCCATTGGACGTAGTGAACCCACGTCTTGGAGGCATATTTTCCTAAAGCGATTACTATGTCTTCTATTGCCTCCAATCAAATATCCGTGGAAGAGGAGAATCAAACTAACCCATCCCATTCCTTGCAACCAAAAATCTGCTAACAATACCAATATAGTAGTTTGATCCTCCTGTATCATTTGCACATTTCTATTGGTACCATGTGAGGTGTTGGGTTTGTACAGTGAGCTAGTCCATCCTCTTCTCGCTTCTAACTTGGAACATCTCGAGAATAGTTCGGTAATCTACTCCCTAATCTTGAATTTTTTGGCACAACAGAAAAAACATGAGAAACATTCCTCCAACAACTCACTATCCTAATTCCAAATCTATCTGCGCTTGAAAAAACGGAGACATCTCCGACCACTAATTACGATTGTAGGCCGCTATTTTAAAAATATGATAATACATACTGAGATAAAGAATAAACAATCGATATCATGTTTTGTAGCCAATCGAGATCATGTTCTATAGGTTATGTCTATGATCAAAGGTATCAGGGATGCATGGCTGACAACGCTATCTGTTATACCCAGTCATCCCCCGCCCATAACTCACATCTAGAACCTTAAAATTGGAATCTTCATTGCCTACTTTACCTCTCGGTTATTCTCAAATTTGAAAATACCGTCTCAATATTTAATTCTGACAGCGTCTGTCAGTTGTGGCTCATTTTAGTGAGTAATTGGCTTTGTTTTCAAACCCCTTTGTAGCGATATGATGCAGGTGGTTGCGCTTTTTACGTAATATGTTGTAAACTCTCTCTCTTATATTAACATATTTTCGGGTCACCGGATTTTTCAAAAAATAAAATAAAAATCATGCTTTACTTCTCAGTATTCTTAGACCATGTTGCCAGTCATCCCCCTGTTGCCAAGGTATCTAACTCGCAGCCAAAACCTACAAAACAGAATCTCTTGCTCTATTTCTCAGTATTCTATATAATATGGTTGGGAACAAAATGATGAAAACAAAATCTTTAGAACGTTTTTTTTAGAGCAAGAAATTTACTGAAAAACTATTGGCGATGGGTTATCTTTTTTTTTTCATTACACAAATAATGATTGAAAAAAAAAAAAAAAACTAGATTCTTATTTTTTACTGCTGAAAGCCCTCTTAGGAGTAATGTGCATGCTCTCCAGATATAGAGGTTCTTCTGCAGTTCTCAGTTTCTTATATACTTGATTTGGATCTATTTGCCCGTTAATATAATTAGCTTGCTAATAGCTCATACCTAATTATTATTAGCTGTTACTAATGGGTTTAACCCAACTAGTGAGGTACGTTATTAGCCAGCATTTAGCGTGTAAAGGAGCACATTATTAAAAACTGACTATTAATTATAGTTCTATGAATCCACAAGGCCTGCTAATATATATGTTAATAACAGGTGCATGTACGGGCGTGGCAACAACTAACCATACATGACAGGGTCCAGCGAGATGGACGCACGCATGGACGACCACACGCGCACGCGTATACAACCAGATTCAACAACCAGTAACTATATAGCCGGAGCTAGCGCGTGCGTGCGTGCTATATTAGTCCAGGTCGCGCGCGAGGAGGGCTATAGCCTGCCCTCGATCTCCATTTGCGCTGCGCCGGCGCCGCCATCTCGAGTCGTGCTCCACTCCTCGTCCGCCGTCGGGTGGCCTAGTCAAGGTAGTGATCCATGCACTCAATCTCGTTTGAATCTGATTATATGTATATATGCATGCTATAAGTTGGTGTTCAACATCACAAGGGTTCCCGCGCGCGTTCGCTGTCGGGCCTGCGATGGAGCACCGTGCGGCACCGGCAGACGACGTGATCGTCCAGGTAAACGCCGCCGCCGTTGCGGCCGTGGACGAGAGGATCTCGACGGATCAGATCACTGAGGAGGAAATCGACATCGAAGGCAAGCAGATCATCGGTGCTGGCGGCGGTGGCACTCGCCGGACGTTCAGTCAATCGTACAAGATGAGGCACCGCAACCCAGTGGTACGAACACGACACATATGATTTATGCATGCAGATCCATCGATCTTTCTTGGCAACTTGTCACGCGGTCGCTGCCGCCACCTTGCAGGAGTTCTCGGCGTGGCAGTTGGCACTGCTAGGGTACCAGTCGCTGGGCGTGGTGTACGGCGACATCGGGACGTCGCCGTTGTACACCTTCTCGTCCTTCACCCTGCCGGACCCCGGCGCCGACGACATACTCGGCATCCTTAGCCTCATACTCTGGACGCTCACACTCGTCAGCCTCGTCAAGTATGTCTTCATCGTGCTCCACGCAGATGACCATGGAGAAGGTACACACTATTGTACATTTAAATTTACTCTGTTTCTTTTCTCTTACTTAGATCTTGAATATGGAAGGCCGGTTAGATCGGTTTAGGGTAATGTAAATATGTAAAATTAAATCTAACTAATAAATCCGTGTACTATGCTACATAGTGGGCAAAAATCGTGGCCTTTTGGTACCTGCCGCCTTAAAAATGACACGTTTTTAAAAAAACAAGTAACGTTAAATCGAACTAAGTGGCAAAGTAAATTTATAAATTTAGTAATCCGTGTACTATGCTACATATTTGGTGGGCAAAAATCGTGGCCTTTTCAGATTTACCAGCTGGCGTCTATTTGGTGGCTTTTTAAAACAGAGTAACGTTCAGCAAAGCATCGAACTAAGTGGCAAAGTAGAATTTATTTATTTAGTAAGTTATATTATTGATGAAAAGTTAGGAAATTTGCAGAGATGAAGAATGCTAGCACTACAGTACGCCCTGTTATATCCAGCAAAAAACCATTTTATTATTGATGAGAAGCTCGTCATGTTATATCCAGCAAAAAAACCGTTATATTATTGATGAGAAGCTAGGAAACTTGCAGAGATGCAAAAATGTTATATCCAAAAAAAAAACCTCATGCAGCATCTCTCGATCTGCTTGCGTCTTGGCACTCACACTCGTGATCACATCGTCATGTATATTTTGTTTTACACGTGCAGGTGGCACATTTGCCCTATACTCACTTTTGCGCCAGCACGTCAACTTCAGCGGCAAGTCGATGCCGGTGCCGGTCACTCGGCTGGCATCAGATGCCAACCTCAAGTTCCACAGCAAAAGAGCAACCTGCAACCTAGGATGCTCAAGTTCTTGGAAGGTAGACCCATTGCCCAGGCAGTCATCACCTGCTTTGTGTTGGTTGGAACTTGCATGGTGATGGGTGATGGCGCCCTCACTCCTTCCATCTCAGGTATATACATACTTTTATTACTTTAGGTAAAGTTAAATATGTGTCCTTAAGGGAGCATCACTGTTTCTATTTCAAGATAATATGCATGGGGCATTGTTTTTTTATTTTAAAGAAAGATACAATGATTAATTACCTCATAATCCAAGAATAATCTAATATGGTCTTTCAAACAAAAAAAAAAGAGTAGTCTTTGTCAGACAACCATGTGTATGACATGTAGTAGAATGACATAAAAATTACCACAATAACGGGAAACATGTGTAAGGATGTAAATTCCACTGAGAATCACAAAAAGGCATTTTGATTTCTCATCCCAATTCCTAAGCTCAGACTTAAAAGTAATAGGGTCCAATCCTCTTTTCGATTTCCTGATGCTTTTCTCCAAATTTATCCAGTCCTATCAGCTGTTCAAGGAATCCAGTCAAGATATTCTAGCATTAAACAAGGTAATCTCTAATCATGATATTTTGTTTAGAGCCATTTTATCGTAGCAAGCAAAAGCAATGAGTAATATTTTATATCTTTCTTGTTTCAGGTCACGTTGTCCTCCTATGTGTGATTATCCTGGTCTTCCTTTTTCCTTTTCCAACAGAAAGGCACAAGCAAAGTTGGCTTCACTTTTTCTCCCATTATGCTCGTGTGGTTCGCCTTAATTGCATCAATTGGACTATACAATATTATCAAGTATTACCCACCGGTTCTGAAAGCCATATCCCCATATTACATATATCTTTTCTTCGCGAGGAACAAAAAGGGCTGGTTGGGAGCAATTTGGAACAGTTGTTTTGTGCATAACAGGTAAAATTGTAACCTACAATACTTTTTCCCATTTCAACAAGAAACATGCAATATAATCATAGAAAGATATTGTTCATGTGGTACAACAAGAAACAAGCAACGTCTGATTATTTTGTAATCAAGTACACTAAATAATTACGGTTGTCATCAGGTGCTGAAGCTATGTTTGCTGACTTGGGTCATTTCAACAAGAAATCAATCCAGGTACTTAATATGATAATTTTCCTATCCTATTATATAAATAAGAAACCATTAGCTAATAGCTAATGCCCTTTCCTTTGTCCTTGCAGATGGCATACTCATGCCTAGTTTATCCAGCGCTGATACTCGCATATGCTGGCCAGGCAGCATTTTTGATCAAGAACCCATCTAAGCTCAGCAAAGCATTTTATAGTAGCGTCCCAGAGCCACTGTTTTGGCCAATGTTTATTGTAGCTACTTTGGCTGCCATCGTTGCAAGCCAGGCATTGATATCTGCCAGTTTCTCCATCATCAAACAATCAATTGCTTTAGGTTGTTTCCTAGAGTTACTATGAAGCATACCTCAAAAAATATGAAGGCCAAGTATACTCTCCCGAGATCAACTATTTCTTGATGATTGCTTGTATATTGATTACTGTTGGTTTTAAGGGTGGACCTGAGATTGGGCAAGCCTATGGTAAGAAATATATAGCACATTCTTATATTATTGTTTTGCTACGTTTCCATATTATCTAAAAAAAAGATAGTTTCATTTGCTACTAAAAAAGATAGTTTCATTTGCTACTTTTACTCATCAGTCTGTAGCACATACTTGGCCTATAAAGCACAATTCCCATAGCAGAGATGGTATTGCACTATTGCATAAATTTAGATAGTACTTCATAGAAATATCATGCTTAGCAGCAGGCAGTGTTATAAATATTGGAGCTCTGGTAAATAATGTACACATTCTTTTTTGACATGCAGGTGTTGCAGTGATATGGGTTATGCTTATTACAACACATCTGATAACAGTGGTCATGGTAATAATATGGCAAACACATCCTGCAATTGCTGGCTCATTTTATGTTATCTACACTGCCATTGAAGGTCTCATGACCATATCACTCCTATATAAGATTGCACAAGGTGGCTGGGTTCCATTTGCAATAACCGCATTTTTCCTTATAATTACACTTTCTTGGACCTATGGGCGAAGCAAGAAGAATGAATATGAAGCGAGTAACTTGATGGATAGGCAGGAATTCATTAAAATAGTGAATATGAGCAACAGAGTACCTGGAATATGCATCTTTTGCACAGACTTGATGAATGGCATCCCACCAATTGTGCGCCATTACGTTCAGCATATGGGTTGTCTCCGTGAACTGATGGTGTTTGTCACTGTGAGGCATCTACCTGTGACATCTGTTCTGCCTGAAGAGCGCTTCCTCTTCGACAGACTAGAGCCTTTTGGTGTTTACAGGTGCATAGTCCAATATGGTTATATGGACACCCAGAATATGGAGGATGATGAGTATGTTCTATCAATCATTACATCCCTCAAGGAAATAGCTCAAAGTGATGATGAGATCATGTTGATGGATTCAGCTTTAGCAAATGGAACGACCTTGTACTTGGAAGGGTTATTTTAAAAATGAGTTCCAAGCAAAACTTTTTTCAAGCGCTTTATTATTAACAACCTCTATAGGTTCCTGCAGAAGAACTTCAGGTCCAACATTTCCAGCCTAAAGATAGCTCCTAGTAAAACATTGCAGATTGGGATGCAATATGAGATTTGAGCAGAGGAACTTTATAAGGTGGAAATGAGATTTTAGAACATGCAGATGTATGGAGTTTAGATGTTTCTTATTTGTAATTGGCAATACCAGTAAACTATTTGTTTAGGTTTTTCTTATTTGCCATTGGCAATACCAAACTATTTGTTTAGGTTTCCATACATAGCTACTATCACCGTAACTTTGGAACTATTTATTTGAGTGAGGTTTATGTTTTGCAGTTGTCCTATATATTTGTTTGAAGCTTGGTGAATTTTTTTTTTTTGCTTTAATCCCAATCCAGAATGTACAAATGTCAGACATTAGACTGAGTTTTTTTTCCTTGACACTGCAACAAAAAATTGTTTTTGTATAATCCATGTTTTTCTATTATGCAAAACATCAGTAATAGACATCCTGTACATAGTAAATTATTGTATTTTATTTATTTTTTGGCTTTTTATCAGGATGGAGAGTGTTTTGCCCTGTTTAGCCAAACATAGATCAAGTTATTTGAAACAATGGATCAGTATAAGAAAACGTATCTTAAGGTTAATACAAATAATAAAAAAAAAAAGTAAAGTTGGTTTGGTAACACCTTAAGATCACTCGCCTGTTTAGTTTTATCACAGAACATCACTGCATTAGTGTACTTCAGGGCCACTGGAAAATCAAATGAATTGTTTTTCATACCACTGAACTGCATTAACATCACTCAGGGCCACTGGAAAATCAAATGCATTATTTATCATACCACTGAACTGCATTGGTATGCTTTTTACTACAAATACTTTGAACAAACCTGATCATCAGCTGAGTTTTTCTTTATAAAAATCCATGGAACAAAAATATATTTGGTCATGACTCATGCACTTAAAAAAGCAGTTCTACATAATTCATTTCAGTTGGTGTTTTGAAATGTTCAAAAATAAAGCAGCATCTTTAAGATTGCCATTCTATACCAAACTACGGATCTCAACAATAATCGACAGCAGAACTGATGCAATATTGTCGGGAATCAACTATACAAGAAGAAGTAGCCCTTCCTCCATGGAGTCTTTAACTGACTGCTTTATGCAACCATATGTACAATTAGCTACAGTAAACTAAACCTTAAACGAAAATTACAGGGAGGAGAATATCGGAACACCAGGTATGGTGGCACCTGAATCTACAACGAAGATGTTGCCAGTCACATATGGACGATGCCTCATGGATCAGAAAACGGACCAGCGGCGTCAATGCAGGATCAGTAGCGCCATGCTCCTTGAGCGGCACTATCTTTTGAAGCAACAGTGCTCAACCACCTCTTTTTGAAACAGGGGAGCAGTTATCTCTGATTTGAAAATTCCAGGTGCAATTGAGTTGACTCTGATGCCATATGTGCCCAGTTCCAAAGCCATAATCTGCGAAAAATATAATCGAATCGGTTTATGACGAAGACAGGTGCGTAAAACAAATGTTTGGTGAGGAAGAACAATGCTACCTTGGTGGCATAATGCACAGCAGCCTTTGATGCTGCATATCCAGTGGAGCCAGGCAGATGGCCGCGGTTAAGACCAGCAACAGAGGTGATGTTAACCACTGAACCATTTAGCTTGGCATCACGCATGCGTCGACAGACATGCTTGGCCACGAGCCATGATCCGGTTAGGTTCGTCTTGATGACTCTGTCCCACTCATCCTCAGGCCAATCTAACGGAGAATGCACTGCACCTGAGGTATAATAAACAACAAACACATATATTATATTACCATACACTTGAGCCAACACGTTCTTGTTTCGCTAACGAATTGGAATTCCACACACATCTGAGCTTAGTTGGTTTGGTGCATATTTCATTTGGCATTTAGATCTCTAATGAACATATCTGAGCTCCAATTTAACGGATACCCGTCCGTACCTCGGATGCCAGCGTTGTTGATCAAGGCGTCGATGCGGCCAAAGGCGTCCCAGGCCCCTCTGCACCGCTGCCTCCAGGACCGAGCCACCAGCGGCGACATCGAGCTCCACAGCCACCGCGCTGGGGCCTTGGGCGGCAGCGGAGGCGTTGATCGTCGCAGAGAGCGGAGCCGGTCGGCGCGGCGGGCGGCGGCGACGACGCGGCAGCCGGCGCGCGCCAGGTCGAGGCAGAATTCGCGGCCGATGCCGGAGGAGGCCCCGTCACCAGCACCACCTGCCCCTCCAGCCTGCTCCACGGCGGCGGCGACAGCCCCGCCGTCGCCATCGCTGGTGCCGCTCTAACGAAGGGGATTCAGTGGGACACGTCTCCTCGCCTTCGCCCGTGATTGTGGAACAAAATTATTTTGGTGGCCCGTGTATGGCCCAGTGCCAGTGGGGCAACGCTGCTGGGCCCCAAAGTTTTGGGCCCCTTCCAACTGGGCTTCATGTGCTTGTATGGGCTTGGTCTGCGACTTTCTCGGGAGAAAATAACAAACCCGACGTCCGGCCGCCGCCGCCGCCGCCGCCGAGCGTCCATCGTCCAATCAATCCAAAAGCGAAAAGGCAAAGTGGAGCCGTGAAGGCGGAAACCCTCGCCTGACCGAATCCCCATCCGATTCCAGAGGCCAGAGGTCCAAACCGAGGTCGAAACCACGCTACAAGCTACTACATGGATTGGAGGCCTGGCTCTGGAGATCCCAACGCTTGCCGGATTTGAGATCTGGTGGGTTTGGCCGCGCCGCCCGAGTCCGGAGGAGACGCCGGCAGTTTTCGAGGTTTTCGTGGGCTCCGTTGCGTCGCGGAAGGTCATGGAGTACGCGGCTTCGACAGCAGCGGTGAGTCGCGTTCTAGATGATCCCTATGTTGTTTGCTTTAATGCTGGCAAATGCAAATGCGAGGAAGCCATGCTCTTGCGTGCGTGCGGTATCGATGGAATCAGAGCATTTGGCTGCTGCCGGCGATTGTCTTAGGATGGGTACACACATGTATTTAGTAGCGTGGCGATGCGATTTTGTTTATACGGTATTTTTTTATCATCAGTAGTCACGTGGAACGTGCGTGATTGGTATCTTTCAGGTTTGAGTCCATTGTACATTGTCGTTAATATGAACTGGGGCGATGGGATAGTGAGGGGAATAGCGCGGGGAGTCTGGTTGATGCTTTCTGAATACTGATGCTGGAAGCTGGACCACATATTGAGATTAGTGGGACTAGACAGGGTTTTTGTTTATTGTTTGCTCCATAATTGTTCCATGTAAAATTATTGTCATGTAAAAATGTGATATAATTATCATAGAATTCACAAAGAGTAGCATAGCTGCATGAAGAATTGGATTGAAAATAGCATGGCTGTTGTAATATGACTGAGTTGATTTTTGGGGAATGGGAGTGCTGCCTTTTATTATTATAATTATGTATTAAAAAAGGGAAGGTGGATGAACAAGTTGATAATTTATTATCGTGGAAACAACATAAAGCTATGGAAGTTATCCAGCACACCATCAATCTTGAACTTAAGTTTATTGCTTTAGAAATTTTTTTTTGGTATTTGCATTATTGTTGTATTGATTATTTGCCTGATTTCAGGGATTGATGATGAGCTGCCTCCAACATATCAAATTAGAGGACCAGAGTGCACTTCAGTGGGAACGGACGTTCATTCGTGCAGGCACACTTTCTCAGCCAGGCGCACATCAAGTTGGATAGCGATGTCCATCAGATTGAGCAACAGGCATATACTGGTGTTCTCAGAGCATTCAAAATGCAATCGGATGCCCTAACATGGGTAATTCCATCAATGGAAACTTATTGGTGACTACTGTAACCTGTTGTATTCCTCACCAAGAAATTTTAACAAAAGGTCTTGTGCAAGGAAAAAAGAAAGTCTAATCACTGAACTAAGAAGAGAGTTGAAAGTCTCTGATGTGGAACACAGAATGCTATTAAAAACATGGTCAATGAAGAGGAGGCTGTCCATAGAATAAGGTACCGTGTAGACCTGTATAAAGGTTAAAACATTTGCATTCATTGGGATGAACAAATTGGTAACTTCAATACTGATTCCATGATCATTAAAATGTGCTTTGTATTCATAAACTAATGTAGGCAGTCAAGGCAGGGAGGTGGAATGCAATCTAGCTTGCCTCGTAACAGCGTAGTTGATCACAACCATGGACCTCTCAAGAGGCAGAAGAAATCCTCATTCCATGTATTCACTCGCTGTGGATCCCCCCACTCACCCATCATGCCTTTGCAAGCAATCGTGGGCAACCAGACATATAGAGTAAGCTTGGGAGTATTCTTGATCCTGCTTTTTTGTCCACCATCAAGAATGTTCTTATAGTTCTTAATAGGTGACCTCCTGTCAAGTGTGAAAGACATGGTTGTTGCAAAAAAAAAAAAAAAAGTTCAACTTTTTCACACACATGCACACAGACACCAGTTGAACCAAGATGAACTCTCTCTGTTTTTTTTTTTTTTTGAAAAATTGGCCAAATCAAGGAAAGGTAATATGAAAGTATGTTTTATTATTGCATCCTCCGCAATGTTCTTGCTCAAGCATTGTCCTAACCTAGCATTTGATATTTTTCTTAATGAATGAGTTGGGTTCAACACCCACTTTATTGTTTTGAAATCTTAATCATTATTGAGCATGCATTTATCATTGAGCATGCATTTCTGTAGTTAGTGTGGCATGCTTTTGTGTTATACTGGCAGTTAAAAAGTGCTCCTTGACAGCTGGCACCTGAAAACACAAGGCGGGGCTCTGCCTATCAAACCCTTCCACATCAGGGTGGTTGGCTGGCATCTGATGGTGTTATTGAAGGTATGGATGGGAGAAGCGAAGGTATCATGCAAACGAAAGTGTTATGCTTCACCCAATGACATGGGGCTTTTGACCTACAATCATATTGACATACCTAATACTGAAACTCTTGTGAAAAAGGTACATATTTATCAATTTGGTGAAATTGAATGGAAAATTGTTATGCTAATGTCTTATATGTGTCTTATCAACAGGTGGAAAGTGTATTATCTGATCCAGATGTGTATACAATTGAAAGGGCAAAAGAAACTGCTTAAAGTAAGTTGGTTTTCTCTATTCCCCCTAGTAGTTTCTCAGAGAATCTGAACTGGGGTAGTTTGTTCCTTCTTGAAAAGTTGATGTTTACTATATCATTGCAGGACCAAGAGCAGTCATTGCTTGATGCAATTGCCAAACTTCGCATGAAGCATCTGATCGCGAAAATGGTAAGTTGCCATCGGTTTTACCATTCATGAATTTTCTATTTAAATGAATAGTTGCTCACTGGACAATGCAAATAGATTGTGAAGTACCAAATATTGTTACTGTCATTTATTTTCCTTCGACATAGTTATATATTTTTATGTGATAGGAGGTTGCATGTTATGTTTTGTGTACTGTAGTAGTGGTCTGATATATAGCTAAGCTACATATTATTTTGAATACATGCTAACAGTTTCATAATGTCATTGAAATGCCAACAGCGAGTTGGCAACTTGTAGCATGTACAGGTTAAAGTGTAGTATATAGGCAGAGGAACTCTACAATAAATGATTAAGAATAGCTATATAATTTCTTATTCTTACTGTAAACATTTATCACCTTTTTAGTCAACAATTGGAACAGATGAGTACGTGTGTCCCTTGTCTCTTCTTTATCTGGAAGGCTGTATTGCTTGGAGTTTGTTTGTTCATGGACCTCCAAAATACACTACACTAGCATTGCTACTTTTGCCCTGTTGTTGTAGAAGGCTTGGAATTCAATGTAGGTTTTTCTGAGCTGCACTGCATATCAATGTGTGAGTCAGCCCCACGTGGAGATTGTTAGAAATAGATTTATGATTTATCCAACGTTTTGAGAAATTCCATGTAGGTTTGCTCATGCTGAGCTGTACTGGAGAAATTCTACTGTTAGAAATAGATTTATCCAACATTTTGAGCATTGCATCTTATAACGTTTTGTATGGTGATCCCATCAAGCACATTAATTCTGATGTTGATAAAGTTCAGTAACAGCTCTCTATGTAACAGATGATATGATGCTCGTTGGAAGCAGGATTACTATCGGGTGACACGGGTTACACCTCTGATGAGCGATATTTTGGAGTTCACACCTCTGACTGTGGGTGAAGTGAAATAATGCTGTGTAAAATAACGCTACTTGTTAGTCCAATAGGCTAGGTTCTTTTGACAGTCAGGCAAATTTGTGCATGCAATGTGATGGGAATATGTATCTTGAGTACCATCATGTGATGTGATGTTGTTTCATTTCATCTTCAACCAGTAAGCTTGTTTTATCCTTGGTCTCTACAAATATGGTCGGTTCCACTAGTTAGTAGTCTTGTAGATTCATTGCCCTTCTCCAAGTGGCACAACTGCAAATTTCTAAAGGTTGTCTGTTAAATGGTATGCCATCTAAATTTTATTAGAGTTGACCCAAAGCTTAGTTTTAAATCTGATGGGAACCAAATGCGCATTTGAAGTGTATATGGGTGAAGTTCTGTCTATCATTTGTCCAGAGAGGCATGTACTTAACTTGTTAGAGTTGCTATGTTATAATTGTGTCGGTGGCGTCACAATGCCGCAGGTCGTGGGTGAGGCTTGGCGCAGCTACCGGCGCAGTTGGGTGATTCCTCCGCATTGCGCCGCCGCTCCTACAAGATGCGCGCTCCTCGCAGTCGGCTATGCAGGACCAGCACACAGGCTGGTGGGCGCAGATGGCCTGCATCGTCACCTCGGTAGCAGGTACCCGGCCGCGTTGACTAGTAGGCTGACCTTTACCGACATTGAGCTCCACGGCTGACTCCCTTTCGCGTCGCTGACGCGGCGTATGCCCTGGTGACGCCCCTTCACCAGCTCAGGACCCTAGGTCATTGACTCTCCCCGCCGGTTGGGCGTGTTAGTCGACCAACCACGTGGCCGGCGATCGTGACCTTGGCGGCGCAGGAAGAGGGAGCTCTGATTGGTGGGCGAGCTGATCTACGTGGAGTTCGCCCCCGCCGGCGGGTTGGCAACTTCTTTGTCGGCCTCGGTGCCTATCACCGGCGGGAACCCCGAGACTCCCCATAAACTCTGCCGGCCGGCGTGCGGCCTCTATTACGCCTCAACGGCGCCATAGATACCCTCAGCGCTAGTCGCAACATTCGTCCAATTCCTTCAAGTTGCGGCGGAGCGGCCACTAATAAACCGCCGCCCCTAGCTTAGCACCGCTCGTGGAGGTGGAAGATTGTCTAATTTGGGCATGGATTAAACAAATGAATTAGAAATTCAAATTTTGGTGGTGGCCATCTCTTCCTAGTTCATTTTTTAAAGCCCTAGGGGTATCGGGTGGAGATATGGACATCCAACTTCCACCTATACGTGGCGACATCCCCCGGATCCCCAGCGCGGGAGACGCCTGGCGGCCAAAAGCCTTCAGGGACCCAGCCGGAGCCCGGAGGGCGCAACGTGTCTGCTCAACAAATGAAAGGCCACGGCGGAGGGGGCCCCCCTCGTCCGCACTTGACGGCGCGATCGTAACAGGCTTCTTAACCGCGGATCGATTCAGCGCCACAAGCCCGAGGCTGCGTACTCTTCCCCTGTGTGCCCTCCACGACGTGGCAGCGGTGGTGGACATGCTAGTGGCGTTGACGGTCGGCATCTCGTCGCCTCAGTTAGCTAGCTTACGCTTTGCTTTAATTGCTCAATATTTCCACTCTTTAGTACAACCCTCTAAGCTCCCGTTCAAGTTGGCGGTCTTTTCTGTCGATGTGTTAGCCTCGAGGCCCTCGGGCAGCTCGCTAAGGGGGGTTCACTAGGATGTAAAACAATTTGCACCTCTTAATGCAAAGATGAGCGAGTACTCGGTTTTGAAAAAAAAAAATTATGTCGGCATCTGCAATAAATATGGATTAGGAACCCATTGTTTATATTTTGTGGAATTATATGGCTGTCGCAGCTCAAAACATTTTGCAGGGGATCTGGATAAGCAACTTCCAGCAGCCAGCACAGATACTACTGCACAGCATGCGTTATATTGCAGTATAGGCCAATGCTCTAGTTGTTTTTTGAAAAGCACTAGTTTCCAAATAGGATGTGTTGTTGTGATAGTTGATAGCTTTTGTAGAGTTTACTAATTTGTACGTAAACTCAAATATAAAGCGGGGATAGCTCAGTTGGGAGAGCGTCAGACTGAAGATCTGAAGGTCGCGTGTTCGATCCACGCTCACCGCACTTTGTATTTTTTTTTATCTTTTCCAGCATATTTTTCCTTTTCAGCAGTTAACAGGCTTCTTTTGCCTTTTCTCACTAGTAAACAAACTTTTTTTTTCATAAAACAATCTTTTTTAAAAAAAAAATACTGTATGGCTCAAGCACCTTGTGGAATAGTTTATAATTATAAACTATTCTCTTCCTGCATTTTGCTGACATAATGCGGTGTTAGAACGGAAGTAACCGAGGCCATGGAGGAAATAAAGGCTTTAGGCGCACATATTTAGGATTTCAAACATCGGGTTCCTCAAAATTATAACCTTATTATTTTATTTATAAATTGTTTTTAAATTTGTTGGCACCTAAGCCGACCATATTTTCCGCCTAATTTAATCATGTACTCCCGTCGAGAGAAAGAGTAATCATTTTTATCACATGACATTTTTTTCATGCATATTTTTGTTCGTTTTATTCAAAAGATATGTAAATTACAAAATAAGTAAATCATTATTAGAGTATTTTTAATGATAAAATAATTGACAAGATAAAAGATTTTTATTAAAAAATGAAAAGATGAATGGTCAAACAAAATGTTTGAAATCCTAAAATGACACACTTTTTGGGGCGGAGGAAGTACCTAGGAGTCACCCTCCTCGTCAATCTAACCATTTAGTCGCTTGCCCATCGTATTTGCGTACCAACCCGACACATGGCGGCGACCCGGCTTGGACCACGTGTCGAGTTGAGAGGACTAGGTGGCGGCGACGGTCCTTCGACATGACCAGGGGATATGGCATGGCGAAAAGTCCTTAACATGGCTTTAGAGGAGAAAGGCCGGTGATGGCGATGGCCTCCGATATACTTTCTCCGTCCCAAAAGGAGGTTGTTCTAGCCTTTGAATGTTGTCCGATTAAATTGTTGTTCTAGCCTCATGTCCTCCTACTTTACCCAAGCCCAAGGCGTATGTATGCCTACTACTTGCTCTCTCTACCAAGGTGGATAATAGCTTTTGGCGTTGGCCAAAATATGTACCAGGTACAAGTGCATGAAAGAATAGTAGGGTTGTGCGGGTGCTGACGTCTCTTTATTTAGGATAGAGAAGTATTGGGCAACTTAGAGGCGGCGGTCCACCTGCCTTAGGCTAGATGGTGGTGGCGTGCCTGGCGCTGGGCAATGATTTATATCTATAACTTCCAAGAGGGAAATACTCTGTGAGAGAGAGAATGGGACCGGGCGGCAAGAGAAAGAGCATGATGGACATCTTAGATGCCAAGCAATATGAAAAAGGATTAATATATTCCTTCATTTCAAATTAAAGAATTTCTAGCTTTTTAGATGTATTTTCTTTCTTATCCATCCCCAGTTATACCTTTATGTCTAAAGTAAAAAAAATTTATCTAGAAAAGCGAGAAAGTCTTATAATTTAGAATAGTAGTAATAAGCCGTGCTAAACAAGGTGTCATGAATATAATACCAATTTTTGTGAAGCTAACGTTTGGAGTCTAAAAAAACAATTCTCATGAAGCTCTTTCTACTCTGGTGGAAAGTTTGATTTCCTCCATTAAACACGGGTGGAAATTCATAGTAAACCAAGGTTTTTGCTAATGGCCAAGGCAAGCACGCGCATGAAGAGAGAGAGTACTGGCCGTGTAGCCGAGGTCCAGTCACCCCGCGTTGGCTCCCACTGGCCAACCAAGCCGTGTTCTCATTTTTTGTTCTCTGATTCTTGTGCCCCTCAGTAACGAACAGTATTCCAGCAGTTGCTGCAGCTTGCTCAACCAGACACTCCATGTGCATTCAAATACCTCCTTTTTTGTCCATTCATTTATTTTCCAAGCCAATTTTGGGTTTCTACTGAGCCTAAAGAGTTGAGCAGTTGCCTGCCCAAATGAAAATGAACATTGCTGTAATAAAAGTCACAGTTGATTTCAGTGACTAGTGTTCCTCGGACAATAACTACTCCATCACTATAAGTTCCAAATTTTCAGCCCCACAAAAAAAAGAAAAAAACAAACTACTTCTCGACGACAGTTTCTAAACAAATCGTCTTCCACAATCCGACTCTTCCAGCACCAGGTCAGTTCATCCAGTTTTCCCGGTAAAAGCAAACCACCCCTACAAGGCTACAACAGTGGCATACGGTACAAAAGCTCGGAAGGCACGCTCCCTACAACCCACCCTACAAATTTACAGTACACACAGCTGAGAGTCTGACACTGGGCCCACCCCTATCGCTTCCTACTGCCTCCCATTCCATCACATCCCCTTCAATTCACTTCCTGCCACCGCGCTTCCGCCACCGCCGCCACGCCCTCTTGGACGGTGGCGGAGACGGGCGCACAGCAGCGCGTTTCACGGTGGCCTGCCGATGTTCCTTCCGCGGGGAGACGGCTTCTTGGACCGGACCCGCCCGCAGGCTCCTTCTTGCCCTCGCCCTTCCCGGCCTTCTTCTGCTCCGCCGCGGCCGGAAGCGAGCGTCTCCAGCGACACACGCGCTCCGTGGACGGCGCCCGCCCTGCTTCATCCGGTTGAGAAGTTGACGGCGTTGCGCTTCTTGGCGACGCCAGCACCGCCTGCCTTTCTTGTCAGCAGCAGCAGGCTGCTTCTTGGCGTCCTCGGCCGGCACGTCATCGCTGTCGAGCCATTATCCGCCGCCGCAGCGCTGCTATTTCTGAGTCGCCGACGCCTTCCGGAACAGGTCCGCCGCGTGTCTTGTTCGTCCTCGGGCCCGCCGCCTCGTTCTTGGCTGCCGCCTTCCTCTGCCCACCGCCGCCTCCTTCTGCTCCCCTCCTCCTTGTCGTCGGTCTCGGCCTTCTCCTCCTTGGAGGCAGCCGTGGCCGCGGCGCAACGATGGGCTCCGCTTCCGGCACACGATGATGGGCACCGTCTTCTCCAGCAACGACACGACGTCGGCATCCGCCTTGGCCTTCTTGGACCTCGCGGCAGCCTCCCCGAGGCTGGTCCTTGGACATAAAGTGGCGACGACGCGCGCGTCGCGCCGCGGCCGAGTGCTCGGGCGAGCCGCGCGGGGCAGGAACAGGCGCGCGTTGGCGCACAACGGGAGAGCAGGTCGCGGTAGAACTCGGTCGCCGAGGCGTAGCTCCCGGCCCCACCGTCAGCCTGGACCTCACG
This sequence comes from Hyparrhenia diplandra, assembly GCA_015847255.1. Taxonomy (NCBI): domain Eukaryota; kingdom Viridiplantae; phylum Streptophyta; class Magnoliopsida; order Poales; family Poaceae; genus Hyparrhenia; species Hyparrhenia diplandra. The sequence goes on from JADLZK010011090.1 coordinate 284,996, forward strand.
GTCTCAGGTCCCGTGGCGCCTGATGGTGCTGCTGTATTTCGTGTCGTCCTGCGAATAGCAATTTCGGGCCCATCGGTCAGTGAGAAAAAAACAGAGAACTAACCAAAACAGAGAGGCAAAAACCAACAGAACGGGAAAAAACATATCCATCCAAAAATAGCCGTAAAAATCAAACTAGGACACACATACAGAAATAAATAAATCCAAAAAATAAAACAAAATGATTTAGGGAAGGTGAAAGGCTGTGCAGCATGTTAGCACGTGAGTATGATTTTTTATCTCTCTGATCTGAAAAGAATTGTTGGGATATTTTATTCCTTCATCCCCATTCAGAAGTCAGTACACTGTACTCGGCGGCAACACGCAACTATGGCCGACAGGGGGGGTCCACGTCGTTTTTGAACGTCCACGTGGCGCGGCATGATTGGTATTCACCCGAGAGGACACGACGACACCACACCACGAGCGCGAAACGCGCCTCTCGCATCGCCACCCACTCCCACGCCGGCCTACCCTTATCTCCAGCGCCACCACGGCCAAAGGACCCACGAGATCAGACGGCCGAGAGCCGACCTCGCCCAGCCCGGACGCCTCCCGATCTACACGTCCCGGCGCCTCGCGGGTCACACGGCCTCACGGGTGACAACCCGCGCGTACGGTGCACGCAGGCCCCCGCAGGACCATTACCACCACCGCCACCCGACCCGACGCCGCCTCCCGTACGACAGACGCGGCTCCACTTCCCGTCATGCGCTCGCCGGCGACGGCATTCGAGGCGAGGCGGTGGTCGCTTTTGCGTGTGCAAGCAAGCCAGAAAGGCCGCGAGTGTGAACGCGATTTGCGGGGAGTGCCGAGCAATCGCCATGCATAGCGCGAATACTCGTAAAGCGCGTAGTACTCCACTACTGACGCGGGTTGGTTTGGGCTTGGGCGCTTGTGTTTGGACGGCTCCGTATTTATTAAGAAATTTTTTAAAGATCTTGTTCCATTGTGCGCGCGGTGAAACAAGATTTGAGGAGGGGTGATTTTTTAAATTTTACCAGTTTTATTTATTTACAGAAGAGGCACTGAGTGTGATTAGGGGAAAAAACAATGGGACAGAGGATGATAGTAATTTGTTTTTTACCTGGCTCTCAACCGGCGCTCGAACACAGGCCGGCTTGCTGGTCCACACCGACTCGAGGAACGCGCGCGCAGCGCCTCGGCCTCCCGCCGCGGGGAGGACCACGGCGGGCGGCGGCGGCGACGGTGGCGGCGCTGAAGCCTCTCCATCTCATCTCGCCGCCGGCGCCGGGTGCGATCTCCGGCTCAGGGGGCAGGACAGGCTGGCCGGGCTCTGCACGTCGCTGCTCTCCCTTCTCCGCGTCCTCCGCCGGCGTGCCGCGGACCCGACCACCGGCTCGCCAGGCTGCTCGCGCTTCACGGCCGACGAGTCGCGGGCGGCGGCGTCGTCGTCTCCTGCCCCCTCGTCCTCCTCCGCCCTCGCCGCCGCGTCGACGGTCGGCGGTGCCGCCGGCGTCGTGCAGCGGCCCCGGCTTCAGATCTGACGAGTTGGACTCCTTGCACGACCGCCCGGACTCGCCGCCGGAGACACGATCCTCCGCGACGCCGGCATCGTCGTCCTCCTCATCCACTGATCCCTTCCCCACCGCCGGCTCCTCCTCTTTCCTTCACCGCCGGTGGTGGATTGACCTCGCCGAGATGCTCCCTCTCCCTCTCCTCCTTGAGCCGTTCCGCTTTGGATTGCAACGACCTGACAAGGCAACGCCGGTGGGGAAAAAAATACAAAATCAGCATTTCCGCTAAAAAAACCACGGCCGACCGATCAGCATCAGACGGCTGAGACAGGCGAACCGGGCCGGCCCCAAGGCGTTTTAATGTTTTTCTCATCATCTCATTAATAGTACTGTCCGGGCAGAGGGCTGGTTTTTTTTCGGCCATTTGCCCGATCGAGAGATCGTATCGCTTTCGACCTCGCGGCGGAGCTCGGCGACGCGCAGCTTGCAGGCTCCTCGGCAGCGTCTGGGTCCTCCTCGTCATAAAGCGGGCGCCGCCGTGGCGAACCCGGCGTGGAGGAGGCGAAAGCGGAGGCGGCACCCGGCGGGCGTGAGGCTGTCGGCGGCGGCGGAGGGCAGCGGGACAGCATCTTCCATGGCGACGGAGTCCTTGCGCTGGCGGTGCCGTGCTTCCGCACGGCGCACGCCAGGAGTGAGCCCACGTGCCCCAGATCTCGCCGCCGGCCGCCGCCGACGTCCCCGGAGACACGCCGGATCGTCCGATCTGGCCGTCATCCTCCCGTCCTCCCTATTCTTCCCCTGCCGTACCAGCTCCACGTCCCGGGACGGCGACGGCGGCGGCGGTGGCGGCTCATAGCGCCGCCTCCATGGATAGAATGGGAACGAAAGGTGAGCTAGGGTTTGGTTGGTCTGGTGTGGTGGCTGGTTGGGCTAGCCCCCGCCCCGTGCGTGCCGTCGCCCCCCTCCCCTGCCCTGCATGCCTATCTATCTCCCTTCCCTGTGTGGTTCGTCTAGGTTTTGGTTCGCCCCACCATCTGGTCCCTTTCTCCCTCCTCTCGTTTTCCTTTTTCCCCTTTCTTTATTTGGTTTTGGTTTGGTCTGTTTTCTGTTCAGAAATGAGATGGAGCCGGTGCCTCTGCGAAATTCCTGCGTTTTTATATATACCGTGCGTGGGGT